>JALMQS010000086.1:2352274-2442488 GCA_024734495.1 Forficula auricularia | reverse complement strand
TATAGTTATATATTTATTTATTTATATAACTATAATACACAAGAAAGATAGGAATAATAATATACCTGGGAGATTCTTTTGGGTTGTACCATCTATGGGGAAATTATATTTAAAAAAAAATATATATATGGGGGGCATTTTACACCAATTCAGTTTTAAATTTTTTTAATTATTTTCTTTATTTTTTACATGTCTTTGTACATTATGAAGAAGGATTCTAGGTGAATTTTAAAACTTTTTTGACAAACTGTTCAAGAAAACGGTTTTTCAAAAAAATTTTAAAGTTCAAGCTAGAAGCCTTTTTCATAAAGTACAAATAATCAAGCAAATCACAAAATTAAATTTTTAAAACTGTCCGATTTGGTGTGGAAATATTTGTTCAGTGATGAATTTTATATACCCTTGTCTACTACAATCTAGTCGAAACTTGTAAAAATAAAAAGTTTTTTTTAATTCATTCTCCGATTTCACCATGAATGGAAAAGAATCTTCCAAATGGTCAAACTTACCTCTGAAACCTTGCCAAGAAGTTGTTGCTAAAAAAATTTTCTATCCTCCTTTTTACGATGCAAAGACCCGGACTAGGAGAGTTGGACCTTTTTGCATAAATACAGTATATGAGTCGTTTATTTTGAAAGTGGTGTTAGTAAATTTTTTGTTATTTCGAGATATTTATATTTTTATAAATACATATATTTTTATAAATTCATGAAGATATTGTACTCCATTGACTGGGACATTATAAAAATAAAAAGAAGACATCTATGCCTAAGTAAAATTGGCATTAATATTTTTTTTTCAAAATTGTAATTGGGGCCACTTTCAAAATAAACGCCTCAGATATTGGTCGATTCGTTTAAGAAATATAATAATTTATATTAACATATCTCCCATTTTAAATTCTCAATGTGAGAAAACGAATTTGTCAATAAATTCAATTCTAAATTAAAAACATTTTATTTTTTAATATCTTCGGAAAGGAAACTGATTTAATTTTGTATATAAATTATCATAAGTAAAATTTACTAGAATAACTAGAAAGATGTTAATGTTTATATGTTGACATTTTCGTTATTTATATATATAATTTACCTTCCCACTCTACTGTCTAATGCAGCGGTCGGGGAACCGAGGTAAATTATCCCAAATGGGGTAACAATGAAACTATCGGGGGGTAATAAGGACATACCTTTGCGAACAAGTATTTTCGACTTTATTAAAAGTAAAAACGAAGAACAAAAATCAGCTGAATGGTCTTATTCAAATTGCTCTCACGTCAAAAAGTCCTAATTTTGAAGTCATTTTAGCGAAAATGAAACATCATTTTTCTAAAACGTAAAAGCGTTTGAATTATATTAATCTTTACAATTTTTATTTACTTCTAAATGGTTTTCATGTAAATTCGAATTAATTCAATAAATAATATACTTTTACCTTGCTTTTTGGTTTTGCTTTTCAGAATGTAGGGGTAACAGCGACCTACGCAAAAATATTTTGGTGTAATGTCTTAAAAAGTTCCCCGACCTCTGGTCTAATGTATTTATTAATTTTGTGTTATATAATTAAAATAAAAAGTTCTAATAAACCTCTTATTTTTCTCATAAAATTATTCCAAATATGAGAACAGTGAGAAGTGTGTGAATTTACAACACTTTTCTAAATTATTTATTAAGTCACATACACAATAATGTAATATTTCAAGTGTGTATAAATATAAATTTTGTTTCAATAAATAAATAAATTAATTAATAATCATTTCAAACAATAATTCTTTAACAAATTTATGTTTGTAAAATTGTAAAGACATAAGTTTTCTAAAATTTGTATATACCTACTCTATATTTCTCTAATATCTAATTGAAATAAAAAAAAAAAACTTATTTAGTTAGTATTATTTTCCTATTTAAATAAATTTTCCAACCTTCTCCTTTTGGCCAGCGTATAAATGTAGAATCTAATAAGTGAGTTTAATTAAAGACTATACGGGGTGAGTTTTTTATCTTGAGACAGTCTTATAACTCAATAACAGTCCATTATATGAAAAAAGTTTCAAATAAAAGTTTATTTATATGGAGGGGGAAACTAAACTACACTATTGTTTGTTTACCTAGAACAAGCTTTCAATGGTATTTCAAGGTCAACTTCTGTTTTTTAAATGGAAACCTATATATTTCTTTACATATTCTGAATCTACGAAAAAAACTGAACAACTTTTATAAGAACTATTTTTTTATTCGACATCAAATAAACAAAATATTAAATCAATTAAATATCAGAAAAAAAACCTAATAATTATTTTTAACAATTATTTAACTTAATTATCATATAATAATGATCAAATATTTAATTATTAAATAAATAATTTAATAATAATTAATAATTTAATCATTTTTCGACACTGTTCTGAGACATTCCATAGCGTTATCCCAAGTTTTCTGGATGAATTCCAGTTCCAATTTCGTCATTTTGGCATGTTTCAGTTTCTTCGTACCCTTTACATTTCCTAATATTTTTTTTAAACAGATTTACAACACGATAACATGAAGCTTGAAAGGGTGTATTCCTATCAGAAAAACGCTTGGCATCCATTTCAAAGGCAGCCCCATAATACTTCTTCCACATTCACCATAAATTATGACCATTTTAATTCTGTCTAAAACAAAAAATGATCTATTTTTATTATAGTAATACAATATAAATATCTACTGGATTGACACGAGAAATAAACTTTTTAAACTCAAGAATTTTAAGTAGTTCTAATAAGTAGAAAATAATCTCTTAAATCTGTGTATGATGAAGTTTTAAGATCATTATAAATACTTATTTTCATTGTTTTGACTTTTCAATTTAATAATTATTTATTTAATAATTAATTAGTTAATCATTATTATTTGATAATTAAGCTGAATAATTGTTAAAAATTATTATTAGGGTTTTTTTTCTGAGATCTAATTCATTTAATATTTTGTTTATTTGATGTCAAATAAAAAAATAGTTCTTATGAAAGTTGTTCAGTTTTTTTTTGTAGATTAAGAATATGTAAATAAATATATAGGTTTCCATTTAAAAAACAGAAGTTGACCTTGAAATACCCTTGAAAGCCCGTTCTAGGTAAACAAACAATAGCGTAGTCTAGTTCCCCCTCCATATAAATAAACTTTTTTTCATATAATGAACCTTTTTTGAGTTATAAGACTGTCTCAAGATAAAAAACTCACCCGGTATATACTCCTGATTAATTTAATTTGGCAAGTCTAATATGGGAAGTTTAAAAATTTTAGACTAATTATTCTTACTAATATATCATATTCAAAAATCTATTATCATTGAATCATTGAATATTAAATTAAAAACAAAAAAAAAAAAATTGATGCAATTGCAAATGTCTATTACGATTCAAAATATTAAAAAAAAATTCTAAAATAAGAAATTAAAAAAAAATTAAATTTTTTTTCTTTATTTTTAAAAAAGTTTGATAAATTTCAAATTAATTTAACTAGATAATACTTTGCTTATTACTTAAAAAATAATATTAAAAAAGAAAAAAACTATACTATAATGTACAGTGTCTCTTTGGAATTCAACAATAAGGCCAATCAATGAGATAGTCAAATATGTTTAAATAAAATAATTGTTGCATTATTTCTTGTGTTTTTTGTTTTGAGCATTCCTTCGAGCCTTTCTAGCCATAAGCCTAATTACGATACTAAGATTTATATATGATTTTAAAAATATATAATGTCTTTTTCTTCATATTTCCTCCGGGAGTCAGATTTTAGCTGGATGCCTCGAGTCGGATTCGAACCCGGGTCCCCTGGTTTAGCTCGCTGTCACGCTACCGCCTAGCCTACTGACCCCCCCAAAATTGTTGCATTAAAAAGAATTCAAATAATTGGATGAAACATTCATTTTGGTTGTAGAAAGAAATAATTTTGATAATAAATAACCATTTTTTAGGTGATATATTTTTGGGCTTTTTGTTATAAAAAGAAAGTAAAAAGTGTTGACTCACCTTCAAAGCTTCAGCTCCATCGATGGTTGACTAGTCTCTCAATTGGTGTCTCCTCTCGACGATATCTTCTGAAAATGGAAAAAAGGCAAATTAAAATTGATTGATTCCGCCGTTTAGTAATTGTTAAAACTTGAAAACTACTTTGAAGCGAAATAAAATAAATATCTAAATATTTAAAATATAAAACCGACTTCAAAAAACTTAAATGCAACAAATAAAATAATAATAACTTAAAAATAAAATAAAATCCTTCACAACATCATTCGACATCATTCACAACATCTGGAAAACAGAAAAATTACCACCAGACTGGAAGTCGGCCTTGATCCACCCACTTCACAAGAAGGGAGATCTTAATGATGTGAACAACTATCGAGGGATCTCTCTGGTCCCTGTAACGCACAAGATCTTTTCGAAGGCCTTACTAACGAGGACAGAGAACCAACTGGACACCCAACTCGGGGAATACCAGGGAGGTTTTAGGAAGAGCCGATCTTGTGCTGAACAAATCTTAAATCTTAAGACAGTACTAGCATACGTCAAACTCAGAAACCGAAATGTGGCTGTCACCTTTGTAGATTTTGGGAAGGCCTATGATTCTGTGGGAAGGCAAACCCTTGATAGAATTCTTGAGGAACTAGGACTCGATAACAAAACCCGCAGTCTGATTCGAGAAACATTGACTGACACACACTCCAAAGTCAAATTCAGAAGCGAAATTTCCAAAAGCTTCGAAATTAAAACAGGGGTCAGACAAGGAGATGGGCTTTCCCCACTCCTCTTTAATTGTGTCCTTGAAAAAGTTGTAAGAGAATGGCGAAAAGAACTGGTCAACTTGGGTGCCCAGAGTGGGATCTACCTAGGTCATAAGAAGGATGTTCTGTTAGTGGATTGTTTGGCTTTTGCGGATGATATGGCGCTGATTGCTGACTCTCTGGAATCGGCAACAATCCAGGTCAACTGTCTCATGAGACAGGCAGCTAAAGCAGGACTCCAAGTGTCACTGGAGAAAACAGAGTTCTTTACCAACATCAAAGAGGCTAGCGGAGAGATGTCACTAGAACAAGGTAGGATCAAGAAAACAGAGAAATTTAAATATCTTGGTGAGTGGATTGAGCCTAACTTGTCAGAAAAGAGCAGCGTTCTTCGCTAGATTTAATAAGCTGGAAATGGCCTATAGATTGACGAAGAACATCTATAATAAGAGATGTCTATCTCGCAATCTTAAGCTGAAACACTATACTACAGTCATCCGCCCAGAGGCCCTGTATGCCATAGAGTGTCTGACAATGAACAAAAGAGGGTTGACTGAGAAGTTGGAGGTCAGAGAGAGAAGAATTCTCAGGAAAATCCTAGGACCATCACTAAAAGATGGTGAATATCGGAGACGACACAACTCGGAGCTCTACGAAGAAATAGAAAAACTATCTGACTGTGCAAGAAAAAGAAGGGTATCCTTTTATGGTCATGTAGCAAGATTGCCCCCAAACAGACTGACCAACCGCTTGTTCACCTTCTGGCGGAACAAGAAAGTCCGTACTACTTGGCTAACAGAAACTGAGAAGGACATCAAAGAGCTGGGACTAATTGACTTACAAGACAGACAAACAATAAGACTTACTCTCAAAAAAGTCAAGAGTTTTCAGGAGAAACCGCTTAAAAAAGGCACCCCTTGGTCGGAACAAAGAAAAGAAAGGCACCTGGAAGTGATGTGTACATACTGGACTAAAATAAAATCCCAACAGTTGAACAAACCTGGTCCTCAGTAGGCCCATCCGAAAGAAGAAGAAGAAGAAAATAAAATCCACTAAAAAGTATAAAATAATTATCTTATTTAGTTACAACTAAACGATTACAAACATGAAATTACTTTTTGAAGTCGGTGCCAAACAAACTATACCTATAGAGACCTAAAATAGAAGGACTTGTATCAAAAACTTTTTTCATTTTAGGCTAAATTTTTTAATTTCCGTTATATATTAATGGAGTGAAGAATTTCTATGCTTATATCAAATATTGCGATTCAGAGAGAGGTTTTTTGTCTCGAGGGTGTGAGCTGATTGCCCGGAAAGCATGTTAGTTCTCAGGTTCGACTCCTGGGGGGATGAATCCCCTCTGATATCGCAATTTAATAATATTTCTATTAAAATCTTAGAATCTGTCCTAAAAATTAAATTCTTTTTCATTATACTTTCTATTCTTGAAATAGTTTGAAAATCACAAGTGGTGCCTTAATTTTGTTTAAGAGTGTATATATTAGGGTGATTCTTTTCTGCAAAAGTATTAGGCACATCAGTTTTTGAATAAATTAAAATTGTAATAATAACTGAAAGATTAATTTTAAATGGTTCAATTTTGTTTTTATTTAATGTGATGGATGAGCCTGTTTATTTTGAAACAATCAATTAAACTTGGGTTTAATATCGGTTAGTGCAAGTCTTATATATAATTATATAATTTTTTATTTTTAAACAGAATCCAAAGTAAATTTATAAAATATTTGAAAAAAAAAGAATGATCCGTCATCAATTTTTCCTGAGACCCCCATAATATTATGAAAGTTAATCCAATATTGAACATAGCCTTAGAATTATCCGAAAGAAAATAATGCAATTAGTTGTGAAAAAATGTATGAATAAATAAAAACCATCATTGAGTCAAAGACTATTCAAACTTATAAATGCTGTAAGTTTTAACAAAACATAATAAAAGTAGTTTTACTTATGGAAAGTGGTGTAGGTTTTAGGTGAAACATGATGTTAGTTAATAGAGTAAAGGTGTGTAGTTTCCAGTGAATGAAATAAAACTCAAAGAGTTTGTATAAACCTCTTTGAGTTTTATTTCATTCACTGTGAAACTACACACCTTACTCTATTAAATAATAAAAGTAGCAAAGCCAGAAATGATTTTTTCTAATAATAAATATATATACGATATACTTAGTACTTTTGCATAATGATAGTAAGTGATCGGAGTATTCTTTTGTCTTCAGCTTGAATGATAGAGATCAATTTAAAATAGAAACCAAATGCACTTAAGAGAGAGAACCAGTTTTCGCTGCAGCCAGCCATAATTGAGAGTAATGAATCTGAAAAAATAATAAACAATTGTTTTAATAAAATGCAGATGAAACAATTTGATTTTATGTCAATTAAGATATAAATATTTCAATTTTAAGATAAAGTCAAAGATATTCTAACTTTGTTAAGTTTGATCAAAAATTGTATTTTATATCTATCTATCTATCTATCTACTTTTATTAAACGAGCAAAAATTGTTTATATATTTATATAATTATATTTTTTTGCAACGAAATTTTCTCTGGAGAGAGACGGACTGGTGGTTGAAAGGAAAGGAGGAAGGATTCCAATAAATTACACTTTATTTTATATGTGTTAATTTTTTCTTTCCTCACTACCTCTGGGCTGCCTTCCATTATATTCAATATAATTATATATTTGTATCTTAGTTCTATTTTGAAAACGGCTCTACCGATTTTGATGAAACAAATTCTATTAACATGTTTTGAGGATGAGAAAACGATCTGGCTAGGTCCAGACGACCTCGACAAATTTCATCTTAATTGATCTTTTCTTAATTAAAGTAATTATTGATAGATAAAAATCTCAATAAAAAAATTTGTTTACATTTTTTTCAATTATCTTTTATTTTTAATTGTTTTTTTAATTTTAAAACCCACTAATAGGTTATAGCAGATATTATTATATTATATTAAAATTTAATTAACAGGTGTCTAAATCATAACATTACAGGTGGATTCATAACAAAACAGGTGTGTTTGCAAATAAAGTGGTTGAAATGGCTTTTTTTATATAACTTGGAAACAAATCTTATTTAATTTTATTTTTTTATTTCAGATCCTATACGATTATTTTTTTTATTATTATAACTAGCTATAAATACAACAGCTCGGCAACTTTTTGCTTCAGTTAAAAGTTATATATTTAAATTATTTTTAATTTAAAATTCTGATAAAAACCACTGCACCTATGCAAAAACTGGGTGCGGGTGTGGGGCTGGGAGTGCAGGTGGGGGGCCAGGTGCGGAGATTGGGCGGGGTGGGGGTTGATATGGGGGTGCAGTGGGTTCGGGGGGGGTGCGGAATTTTAGAGGGAGGGGGTTCGGGGGGTCCATATATACTCATATATAGTGTGCTATATATATTTGTATTTTTATCAGAATTTTAAATTAAAAATAGTATTAATATATAGCTTTTTACTGAAGTTACCGTGCATCGCTCGGTGGCTCCAGGTACTAAAATAATAAAAGGAGCAAAGCCAGAAATGATTTTAAAATAAATATATATAAATATTGAATAAATTAATTACTAAAATATAATTACAAATCACTTGGGAATACACATACGTACTGACACATTCATTCACCAATAAAAAGCACTTTTATCCAAAATTCATCAAACATGATATTTTCAAGTCAGGCTTAATACTGAGGATAGAACCCTCCTGGTAACGTGGGACGGGTTGATTCTGATCTGACATTGAGTTGGGAGTCCCTTGATTATGTGTATTCTACGAAATTTTTGGGAATGAAATTGGACTCCAAGTTGCAATGGCGTCCTCATATTGGGGCTCTGGCAATAACACTCTTGAAAGGGCACCTTAGGATATAATTTGATTTAACTGAGATTTTGTATTATAAATAGACTTTGTATTAAGAAACTTTTCTGCATACGGTCGTTCCAAATTTTTGATTTTAATTTTTTCACTATACATAAAAGTGATACAGTGAAACAATACCATCGATTTTTCTAGGGGTGTGGGGGCAATGAGTTTTGTAGAGGGGCTTCTCCCTTGCTCCCCCCCCTTAACTAAGCCCATGCCCTTATTCTTATTTGATTTTGCTGCCCTTACTGAACCATTCATATCATATACAGATTTGGGCCTGGTAAAACGGCAATATGGTTTCCAGCCACGGGCAAAGGAATGATTATACTATACTGTTAATATTGAATAGTCATGAGGCCCCACACGAAATTTCGCCCTTTGGCAGGCGAGTCATTCCGTGCCAAATCAACACACTTTAAATAAAAATTTTGCCTCACCACTTTAGATTTACTTGAAATTTGGTACACTGATATATATATTGTGCTAATATGAATGAAAATACAAAATTTCAAATTTTTATCTTGAATAGTTTTTTTTATACGGCCTTGTGAAGTTTTCAAAAAATCGCAAAAAAACCACGAACAAACAATTTTGAAACTGCTCTAAAAGCTGTCTTAATTGAATTAGAGAGGTGGGACAGGTGTCATTTTGCAGCTTTTTTAATGCTCTTTTCAGAGACATACAACATGACATAGGTTGTAATAAAATTATTTTTTCAAAATGTAAATCAAATTTTTGATTTGTATTTTTTCTAAAAAGTACCACTTTTAAAATTTTCAAAAAAATTCTGTAAATAGATAGTACTTTCATAAACTACTATGCAAAGTATAATGATGGGATGGTAATGGGGTCTATGTTTAAAAAATTATTACTGACTCTTGTTTTTCATAAATACCCAGTTTTAACCAAATAATAATGATTTTAACGTAGTGAAACGACATTTTATGAAAAATCACTTTGTGTATATTAAACTATGGTTATGAAATAAACACTTTAAAAATTTTAAAAGTGGTACTTTTTAGAAAAAATCCAAATTAAAAATTTTATTTACATTTTGAAAAAAATTTTTATTACAACCTATGTCATGTTGTATGTCTCTGAAAAGAGCATTAAAAAAGCTGCAAAATGACACCTGTCACCTCTCTAACTCAATTAAGACAGCTTTTAGAGCAGTTTCAAAATGGTTTGTTCGTGGTTTTTTTTGCGATTTTTTGAAAGCTTCACAAGGCCATATAAAAAAACTATTCAAAATAAAAATTTGAAATTTTGTATTTTTATTCATATTAGCACAATATATCTATCAGTGTACCAAATTTCAAGAAAATCTAAAGTGGTGAGGTAAAATGGGTGTGTTGAGTTGACATGGAATGACCCAGATTTGAGCCTGGTAAAACGGCAATATAGTTTCCAGCCACGGGCAAAGCAATGATTATACTGTTAATATTGAATAGTCATGAGCCCCCACATGAAATTTCGCCCTTTGGCAGGCTGCAAAGGGATCGGTCTGGGATGTTTTGCTTGCCCCCGAGCTGCCCCCGCCTTAGGATCTGAATATAAAGGCCGATGAATTTGGAGAAATATGATCGGCTGGCTAAATGGGCATCTAGTTCCCGAAACCAGTTAAATAAAATAAAAAAATAAAAATAATACTAGCTATGTTTTAATTAGTCTATGTTTTATAGTTATTAATACAATTATTGTAATTTAATCTCTTGGGCTTCAAATACTTCATTTTGAAAGTTTATAAATATTCAATTTTATGTTTTAATTTGAGATTGATAATCACTGAAAAAGTCAAATAATGATTAAAATTTAAATAAAGGTAAAAAAAAAAAATAGTGAGTTATGATCTTATATCGCAAAAAAACATTTAGGCAAAAATGTGTGAATATAAGAAAATTGAAATAAGAACAAATTTAAAAATTATTTTGAAAAATATAATAGAATATCAAAACTTACCATTAAAATAAGTTTCATTAATTTTTCCCAATTCGTGAAATGTCAAATAAACTCGAGTTGAAGCAGCCATCTTACTTAATCGCCAACTTAAAAAAATAAATATAATAATTAAAATAAAAGTAAATTTAAAATTAAATATATATATTTATAGTTTAAAATTAATCAAATAATTAGTATATAAATATTTTTTATTCTGCAAGAAAAATGCAGATATTGTAGGGATTTATGTACTATCGTCTCTTTTGTATCGAGAGGCAAATATAAATTCCTTCAATCAAAAATGGGGACAGATAAAGGCGCACTAGTAATAAATAATAAACTTAAATATGATTTTTTTTGTTTTTGCTTGTATTATGACTTCACATTAAAATCTTAATAAAATCATTAATAAAAATATGTTTTCTGCATTTTCGAAGTGCAAGTTTTAAAGCCAAAGAAACCAAAATCCGGGGGGTGCCTCCCCCCTCAGCTTCATGACTCGCCCCTGCACCCTAGTTTCATGAAAAGTACCCCCCCCCCATTTTATTCAGTTTTAAAAAATTTTAATTACCTTTGGTTGAAGTTTTAAGAGTTGACCGCTTTTATTTTGAGCATTTAGTATAATACTATATAGCAACCATTTTTAGCCCCCCCCCCCCCACAGAAATTTCAATGACCCACCACTGAAACCCACCTCGTGCAACCCCACATCTACCCCCCCCCACATGAAATTTCGCCCTTTGGCAGGGTGCAAAGGGATCGGTCTGGGATGTTTTGCTTGCCCTACTGTGCCCCCGAGCTGCCCCCGCCTTAGGATCTGAATATAAAGGCCGATGAATTTGGAGAAATATGATCGGCTGGCTAAATCGGCATCTAGTTCCCGAAGTCAGTTAAATAAAATAAAAAAATAAAAATAATACTAGCTATTAAAGGAATCGTAGAAAGTTGGACAAGACTTTAAATAAAATTAAATACAAGTTTTGATTAAATATGCCATACGTTTCGAAACAAAGCCATTAGACATCTTTTTTTATTGATCATTTTTACAAAGTACAATGGTATGTTAGGTTAGTTTTTCTCACCTCATTTATTAAACTTATTTGTCAGGATTTTTTACTACGAGAAAAAACATTTCAAACAGTATTCTTTTTTCTATCACAATTCATTCAATTCATCAACTAACATAAAATATAAACCTTTTAAACAAATTAATTGTTTTTTGTCAAAAAACTAAAAGAATCAAATTGAATTTTTTTTATTTATTATTATTATGTACTAAGATGTCATTAAGAAGATTATTATGTACTAAGATATCATTAAGAAGTCCATTTATTCTTTATTTTTTTTATTTTATAATATTCAATCTAGCAACTATCGACCCCTCTTGGTCAACTCCTGAATCCGACAAACAATTCACTTTTTTTAAAATAATTTTTTTCCCTACTTTACTATTTTTTTTTTTTTTTTTTTTTGGCTTTTCGGCCATGGTAGCCATAAGCCATTTACGATACTATTTATTTTTATTTTTAAATTTGTCTCTACCTCGGGGGTCAGATTTTAGCCGGATGCCTCGAGCCGGATTCGAACTCGGGTCCTCTTGGTTAGCTGGCTGACATGCTACCGCCTAGCCTACCCGACCCCCCTACTTTACTATTTAAAATATACATTTGATCATCTATTTACATTATTGTCTTAATTCAAATAATTGACTATATACAATATTTAGAGTATCCACATCTGTTCTAAAGTTTATTGTTTCGTTCTTTTTTATAAAATACATCTCACTAATATTCCGTTTAAACCATATTTGGTTCCATATCCAATATTTTTGTGTCTTCGAACGAAAATTTGTGCCCAGTGTTGAAATAAAAATTTGTTTCGCTATTTCAGCCACTGAAGAAGTTGCAAAACAGCAACGAAACGTATGGCATATTTAATCAAAACTTGTATTTAATTTAATTTAATGTCTTGTCCAACTCCCTACGATTCCTTTAATTATTAATCATCATGGACACGAATAATGAAATAATACTAGCTATGTTTTAATTAGTTAATGTTTTATAGTTATTAATACAATTATTATAATTTAATCAAAAACTGATGTCTCATCATGATTCGTATTTCCTGAAATCTTTTCAATCATTTCTACTATTATGGATTTGATTTCATTGAAAATCTTTTCTTTTTTCATTTCTGAGAAATCTTCTTTTTTTGCATTGTTCAAAAAAGTATCTTAAAAAAACGATTCCGCGGAATGACAGAGCTTGAAGAACACGGATTTAGAGCATAGACGAGGTTTTTAAGTTTACATTCATTAATTTTTTTTTTTAGGAAAATAAAAATGATTTTTCTAATATATTTTCGGTTTCGGGTAAAGGGTTGTTACTTTAATATTCTAAATATCAACCAAATTAATTGAATTTACTTTAACAAAGGTCATTATACAAAACTGTGTATTTCAAAGGGTTAAGCAAATATGGTTAAATATATGTTTCATCTCAAATTTGATTTCTTACACACACACAAAGTAAGTCACCTACAAAAAAAGTTACATGGAACAATTTTTAGAAATTTAAATGTACTACAAAAAATCTTTTATAATTAATTTGTTTACGACCAATAATTTAGAAGATAGACGAATATTTTAAATTTATATTCACGAATTTTATTTGGTGAGAATAAAAATAATTTTTCAAAAATATTCACTTTTTCTGATAAAAGGTTGTTTCCTTTAATCTCACAAAAAAATGTTATCCTTTGAATTGATAACCTCTTCCTTTCTTTGAAGTCGGTTAAAAAAATTGAGCGAAACCCGTAATGTGTGAACATTAAAAAAAATTATATTTTAGGAGATATTAATGATTTTGTCAAACTATTTGTTAGTACTTTAGTTGAGATATTATCAAATTTTCTGTGCGCTCTAGCTCAAAAACTAGTCTGAATATCAAAACGAAATTTCACACTAAGATTTTTTAAATTGAGAATAAGAGCTGATTAGATTTTGGGTGAAATCGAACCAAAAATTAAGGATAGGGGCTATTAAAAAATAAAAATTATAAAATTTTCAAACTAAAAAAAAAAACAAGAAAAATGAATTTTACTATAAAAGAGACCTATAATAAAAAGACCGAATGTTTTTTACATTTGATTCAATCACGAATCAACTGTAGGGAATTTTTGTCAAATATTGAGTGAAAATAATATTTGAACTTATATATTTCTAACTTGAAATAATGATCTTAAATAAATTTTTATAATTTTTCTAACTGATATGACAAAGAATAATTGACCTATCAATGAGAAGTGTTTTGACCGCGCTTTATTTGAAAAAGATATTTTATCACGAGACTATTGCGGATTATGCTATTAAAGTCTGTGGAGTCTTAAATCTGGACCAGGAGAGAAAAAAAGATGTGATCCACTTAGCTACAATCCAACGTCATTTTGCGTATAGCCCGCTAGACATTCGGATGGATCACCAAGTGAACTTGAGATCTCAGATGTTATATATTCAATCTCCCAGTACAGAGCGCTCGGCCTATTAGCATGTATGTTAGATGCCTGCCATAAATTAACCGAATGTTTTCTACATTTGATTCAATCACGAATCAACTGTAGGGAATTTTTGTCAAATATTGAGTGAAAATAATATTTGAACTTATATATCTGATAACTTTAGAAGATTTTAATTTACTTGAAAATATCATAAATTAAAGGGATGGTTATTTCGTAAATTATTATAAATGATTTTATAGGGTGCGGCCAGGTGTATGGTAAAGTCATGTGGATGGCCATATCAGTTTATTTAATCAAAACTTCATTTTAAAGTAAAGCAATTTTCTTGGATTTTTTTAGTTTGATAATTTGATAATTTTAATTTTTTAACCCCCTCTTAATTTTTACTAATATCTCGAAAAATATAATTTTTCAATGTTCACTCAAGAGTTTTTTTATAGACCAAAACGCCATGGTTTCGATGAATTTTTTTTTAATAAAATATTAGTTTCAGCCGTTTTGAGATGTTTCGAAAAACAACAACATTTTTTTCGTGCACGATGAACAAACATACCTTGTAGTATGGTAAAGTAAAAAGGTTACATAGAAAAATGTAAGAGACTCTAAAAGAAATTCGATTGAAATTATTAAAATATTAAGTACATATATGGAAACCCCTCAAAGTTAGGCATTCAAATCCCAGCGCAGTAGGATATGTTGTATAAATGCAAGGGGATAAAACTTCATTTTTATTTTATATTTAATAAATTAAAATTGAATTCTTTAGTATTACCTTCATATTAAGGCTGTGTGGGGGGGGGGGGTGGCTACATCACCCAAAATGTAGAGTATTGACCATTTATTATATTTTTTCATTAAAATTAAAAAAAATACAGATAATTTTAAAATTCTTTAAATTATAAAGATCGTGTTGATCTTCAGTGAGGTGGGTCTCTTGCTAGCCTCCTCTAATCCCCTTCCATCCACCGACCCTATCCTCCCCCCTGGACTCACGTACGATTATCTCACCCCCCCCCCCACATCAATCCTATACATCAGGGCTGTCCAACCCGCGGCCCAGCCTGCGATGAATGCGCCCCTATATAAAATTATAGACTTCCTTGAAATATTAAGATTAAGATAAGAATTCAGATTTTCAATTTTTAATGTGAAAAAATATCTGAATATTTCAAAAAAAATAATCGCAATTATGTGTATAGTATCGATTAATATTTTTATTAAATACCCCCCCCTCCCCACCCTCATAATAGTTGCCAATTGGCTAAAAAATGAGTTGGCAAAGTTTCTATCTTAATTGACAACGGTAACCTGTGCCACAATAAGGTCAGATCATGCATGTCCTGTCTTGGAAAATTCTGGATATCTTCAAATCTAAAAGTTTTAACAAAAAAGTGGCTCAAGTAAAACTTCAAGACAACAAAATATCTTAGAAAATGAGACAATAATCAAGTTTTTAGGATGAGTGGTTTTCAACTTTTATGAATGAAAAACTGCAATTTTCTCAACCTCGTTGCGGCACGGGTTACCGTTCTCCAATTAAGATGAATGATTGCCAATCTCGATTTTTAGCCAATTGGTAACAATTCTGGGGGTTAGCGCCGCAAAAATTTGAAGAAATGTTTCTTATCACTTTGGTAAAAATTGCCTATTTTGATGATCGATTGTGGCTAAACGGCTGAAACAATTTTAACTTATAAGTAGATTATTCGCCGCGTAGTTTTATTCTCTTTCATTTTGATAAGAGCCAAATTTTCTGTAGGAGTCTTGATTTTTGGGTTATAAGCAAAATATTTAAAAAATCCACAATTTTCGTAGTTTTTAGTCCCTCTAAAATTTAGAACCAGCCAGAAACCGTCGAAAACTCATATAACTATTACTTCGATTGCTTAACGTTGATTCAAATTATTTCCAGCTTGTGCAATATGCATTTTTTCAATGGTTTTCAGTGAGAAATCATCAGTCAGCGTCAAAAATGCATTCGCGACCAACCGGCGCAATACACACTTAAAGGGGCACCTTAAGATAGAATAAAGGGGGACCTTAAGATAGAAGTACCTGGAGCCACCGAGCGATACACGGTAAACCCCCCCCCCCCGAAACCACGCACCTCGCCGCCACCCCCACTCCGTCCCACCCCAACTCCCCCCACACCCAGATCCCCACAACAAATAAAAAACATAAAATTAAATAAGATTTGTTTCCAAGTTATATATAAAAAAAGCAACTTTAACCACTTTATTTGTAAACACACCTGTTTTGTTATGATTTAGACACCTCTTAATTAAAAACAAAATTTTTTTTTTATAAATTTTATTAAACCAATTATTTTACATTAATTAATGTATACATTGTATTTTTGCTTCGATTCCGGAGATAACTTCTCCACCATCGAGTGTCCTTATTCATCTTTAGTCCTTGTTTTTAATAAGAGGAAAAATCTAATTAGATAAAAAAACCTCTTTTAGTTGAAAAGTTTTTGTTTTGCCGAGAGTAGCAGAGTTGTTGATTCACATAGAGAAACAAAGAGATTGTCTTCTGCTTGATGCAAATAAACATATACACATATATATCAAAGATGATATATCTGTATATATATTATTTATTTGTTTGAGACTATAGTTCATAACTCTGGTTCATCAATCAGTCTTTCTTCAATTATAAATGTTTTTCATGGAGTCAATATCATAGGATACTGAAAACTTGGTGTTCCTTCGTCACTGGAAAGCTAACAGTTGCTAGCTTTCCAGTGACGAAGGAACACCAAGTTTTCAGTATCCATATGATATTGACTCCATGAAAAACATTTATAATTGAAGAAAGACTGATGATGAAGACCAAGTCTTCGAAACTATAGTCTCAAACAAATAAATAATATATATATACAGATATATCATCTTGATATATATGTGTATATGTTTATTTGCATCAAGCAGAAGACAATCTCTTTGTTTCTCTTTGTGAAAAACCTCTTTTCCGATAATTATTTCAATTCCATTATTCCCCAATCAAGTCGAGTGGTTAATCCAATTCCACTTCTTCCCTCCATCCATCAATCCACAAAAAAAAATCCTAATTTTAATATAATTTAATAATATTTGGTATAAAGTATTAATGGGTTTTAAAGTTAAAAAAACCAATTAAAAATAAAAGATAATTGAAAAAATGTAAACAAACTTTTGTATTCAGATTTTCATCTATCAATAATTATTTTAATTAATAAAAGATCAATTAAGATTAAATTTGTCGAGGTCCAGACCTAGCCATATCGCTTTCTCATCCTCAAAACTTGTTAAGAGAATTTGTTTCATCAAAATCGGTAGAGCCGTTTTTCAAAATAGAACTAAGATACAAATACCATATATATAAACAATTTTTGCTCTTTTAATAATAGTAGATAGATAGATTTGATTTAGCTGAGATTTTCTATTATAAATAGACTTTGAATTAGGCAACTTTTCTGCATATGACAGTTTCAAATTTTTGATTTTAGTTTTTTCAATCCACCCTATTGGACACCCCTTCTGTACATTATGGTGAGCTATCGAAAAGTAGTTATAAAGTAAAAATTAAATGGAAATTATTTTTCTCTGCGTTTCAGACATTTCTAAACAAGACAAACAAATATATTGTTTGAAAGTTTTTTACTAAATTCTAAACTCGAATCGCCCAAAGTGGCTGCATCAACAAAGGAAGTATTATATTACCCGCGGGGCATTTGAATTACATGTGATATCGGGAGTTTAATTAATCTTTTCGGATGAGGTGATCCACTTGTGCAGGACGCGTCGATGATGGATCTGTTGGCCAGCCTGGTCGTTTCCGTACGCGTCGACCCTCGCCTTTTCAGCCTCTTCGCATCTTGATCATTAAATAGAATGATATTGTCCCGTCGACCCCATTGAAGCTTCAGCCCGCGGGCCTTTAGCGCTCCCATATTCCTCTAGCGCCCAAAGAATCTCTTCACTGTTTTTATGAATGACTGTCGGCGACTCAAAGAAAAGAAATGGTACGATCAATTTTATTGATATTGCGCTCTCGATTAGACACTTTACATTTTTCTTCAGTTCTTGACCTTTCTAATTCGCGATACCTTTAATCAAATGGTTAATAGACAGCGTTTCTATGCCATCGGTTGTTATAATCATATGGAAGCAACAAGGTCACTGAACCAATAAAGTAAATCCATGAGATAAAATGGAAGGGTTAAAAAACTGATGTGTTCACCACACGACTTTCACATTTTCATTTATTTGAAGTCATCGCGACACTACTAATTTATACCCCTTCCTTTATTTCGTTTTACTTTACCATACAGGGTATGGTCAAGTATTGTAATCGTGGATGAAAAAAGTGTTTTTTTCCTTCTTTTTTTCGAAATATCTCAAAAACGGTTGAAACAATTTTGATTAAAATAATTGGTCAAATCCATCGCATTTCGCTCTACAAAAAAGCTCTAATAAGTGACCATCGAAAAAATAATATTTTTTGAGATAATAATTGTTTTGTCAAAATGTCTGTAAGTCTGGTTGTCTGCGCGTTACCAAATTTTTGTGGACGAGCTAGCTCAAAAACTAGAGTGAATATCGAAACAAAATTTCACATGTAGTTTTGGTCCATTGAGATTAAGAGCTGATTAGATTTTGGTGCATATCGAACCAAAATTAAGGGGCAGGGGAAGGGAGATAAAAATTAAAAATCAAGGCCATTTGAGCAAACTCAACCAAATTTTGTATACCTAATCAGTGGGACCCCAGAAGTCTAAAAATGCAAAAACTAACCGCCAAAAATGGGGGGGGGGGGTGTAGGGTCAAAAAATGAAAATCTTGGTCATTTACCAAACTCAACCAAATTTTGTATACATAACCAGTGGGACCCCAGAAGTATAAAAATGCAAAAACTAACCCCCCTTACATGATTATAAACAATTTTAGGGGCCAGGTTGTATGGTAAAGTCAAGTGCATGGCCACATCAGAACACGTCAGTTATTATTTTTTTTTTTTGATTTTCTCAAAATCGTTAGAATCGTTTTTGAGAAAATCAAAAAATCAACGGTAAATCTTTCATGTAAATGTCCACTTCCGGTTTTCCGATTTTAATGACTGATTTATTGCGCCACGCAGAGGGGGGCAGCCCTTTACAAAAAGAAAACAGATTTTTTTACAGATTAGAGTGCAACTTCTCATCAGCCGTCCAAATAATAATGCCAGATGTTGTGGCTATTTGTGATTAAAGTACATATACGGGCGACTATGACACAACTCTAGAACCGAGGCCAGAGTGTTGGGAGCGCAAAAAGCGCCCCACAACTGTGCAATGCTATTAATAAAGAAATAAATAAATATTACAAACAAAAAAACAAAACAAATATCTATAAATAAAATTTAACATTAAATGCTAAGAAATCATTAAAATGAGTTTAAAATGGACTGGCCACTGCAGAAAGGTCATTTGTCGAAGATGGCCAGCCCAGCAATGCACATAAATCTAAAGTTATATTTGTATTCAATTAAGGCCGGGCCCCGACCCAAAAGCTTGCTGTACTCCTTCTCACCTATATCGAGCTTAAGTTTCGAATTTCGTAGCTCTGAGACTTTTGGTTGCGAAACGCAGGGGACCGTACATACATACATACGCACTGACCAATGGATTTTTGGCCTCTTTTTGGCTTCTGGGGATCATAATTTCCGGTTTTATGTCCTAAATCCGTTTTCCAACTATTAAGGGCATCGATTCCTTCCACCTAGAAGTTACAAAATGAAATTAACTTATTTCATCTCTGAGATACAACCTCTCAAAGAGTCAGGACGACGCAGACAGGGCATCGCAATATTTCCACATTATATTTATTGAATATAAATGTGAAAGTAAAAATTATAGAAATTTTGATATAAAAACTTTTTAAAGAACATATGCTTTTATTTTGAAATGCACTAAAAATTAGAAAATAATTTTTTTAAGCTAACCAAAAACTTTTCATAATAATACACTTGAACAGGGCCGCCTCTAGCTTTTGCAGGGACCGAGACAAAAAATAAACTAAGTATTGGTAAACAAAAAAATAAAATAATAATAAGTAAAATAATTAACGTTAACTTTTCAAAAATTTATTATTAAACAAAATTCAAGTGACTTGAATGAAAATAAAAGCGTGGGTATTTATTTTAATTACATTTTAACTTGTGTATGAAATTTTTTACTATAGCGGAGGAAAAATTATTTTCTACCTTGTTTTTTAAACAAAATGTTGTATCATTATAGCATCCATAGTAAATTTGTAACAGGGAATTGGACAAAATTAAAAACACAAGAGTTTTTATTGAATGGGACAGACGTTTCGTCAATTTATTTTGATTTCTTTAAAAAGTTTTTTTTTTTTTAATTTACTTTAATTTTTGTTCTTTGGAATTTGTATTTAACACTTAGGGGCCGTCCATAAATTATGTCACACGAATTTCAAGATTTAGACCCCTCCCCTCACCCCTGTGTCACATTCTGTCACATTTTCATTTAGCCCCCCTATATTGTGACGTCACACTATCACATTTAATAATTGTAGACATTTTTTGCCTAGATTTATTTTACCAACATTTTCAGGTTGAAATAATAATAACCAGAAGTCTACAAAATATATTTGAAAATTTAAAAAAAAAATTTAATTTGACTTTTGTGACATCTCAATTTTTAAGATCCCCGGTCCCCCCTGTAACATTTTGCCACAAATTTGAGATGCCCCCACTTACTGTGTTTACAATGGTTATTATATAAAGTTTTTTATTAACATTACCTAACAGAATCCTAGGGTTCTCGAAGAAGTAATGAAAATCTTGTTTCTTTTTTTTTGAAAAAAATCCAAAATTCCCCATGGATCGCGGGGCCCTGGACACTTGCCCAGAGTGATTAATGGAAAAGAAGGGCCTGCGCTTGGACACCTAGAATAGTGTAATTTAGACATTAAGAAGAAGTTATAGTCTTTAATTTAATCATAATAAATTAAAATATATATATATATATACATATATATATATGTTCATTGAGGTTTCCGCAGATGGGTTCTATGTCATTAGAGATTTTTCGGGGTTCTCCGCGTGGGTTTGAAAGTTTTTCTCGACGTTTCGGCTCTCCTTTTGGAGCCATTTTCAAGAGAGGGAGCGGGTGGTCTACGTGGTCTTAGCCTCGTTGTCCAGGGTTCGTTTTGGGGAGTATCTTCAGAGTGAATTTCTTCATTCGGAAGACAGAGTGGATTGGAACACCCAAACCCTCCCGATGAATTTCTTCATTCGGAAGACTGGGTGGATTGGGAGGTTTTGGGTACCACGTAGACCACCCGCTCCCTCTCTTGAAAATATATATGTCATTTGAGATTTTTCGGGTTTCTCCACGTGGGTTTGTCTCGACGTTTCGGCTCTCCATTTGGAGCCATTTTCAAGAGAGAGCGGGTGGTCTACGTGGTACCCAAACCCTCCCAACCACCCAGTCTTCCGAATGAAGAAATTCATCGGGAGGTTTTGGGTGTTCCCTAATCCACTCTGTCTTCCGAATGAAGAAATTCACTCTGAAGATACTCCCCAAAACGAACCCTGGACAACGAGGCTAAGACCACGTAGACCACCCGCTCCCTCTCTTGAAAATGGTTCCAAAAGGAGAGCCGAAACGTCGAGAAAAACTTTCAAACCCACGCGGAGAACCCCGAAAAATCTCTAATGACATAGAACCCATCTGCGGAAACCTCAATGAAGATATATATATGCATATATTTTAATTTATTATGATTAAATTAAAGACTATAACTTCTTATATATATCAAAATATATATATCAAAAAAGTGTGTGAAAAATTTTATACAAAAGAAAAATCCCCAACCGCAAAAGTCAGTAAAGAAAAAATAAGACGCTCGAAAACAAATTCAATGTTAGAGAAAGTTCCAAAATTCAATTTTACGATTTTTTTTATGTTTAATTCAATGACATAAATACCGATTGGCAATGTAATTAAAAGGTATCACGCCGAATTTGAGGCCAGTTTTGCCCTTCTCGATCTCAACTCCTTTCTATCAACGTGCAAGCGATCTAGACAAAACAGTGGAATGTTGATTATTTCTGGAGAAATGCTTGTTGGTCCAGTCCAGTCTAGTCCAGTCGATGATGATGATGGTGATGCTGCTGATGATGATGATCGCATAGGAAGAGAGTGGGTTTGTGGGTCACACATATACAGAGACTGGGTTATCTGCACAGACACCTGCACGACCCCAACACGTCTTGACGCGGATCCGAGAGCAAACCGGTCCATCTGCCAACATTTTATAGCCCTGAGAAGGGGGCCTTTTATCTTTTTGCTATCCCCAGATCAAGCCGACTTCCTGCATCCATGCATTTTTGCAAATCTCTTCTCGGTTCATTAAACACATACATTGTTTTGGAAAATTATCCACTACAGGCACTCCTCCTGATACCAAACAACATGCTTTCAATTGCATCTTGTAATTTTCAAATTTTTATAAAGAGGTTGTCCTCTGCTTTGTATAAATAAACATATACACATGATTAGAGACCGAATTTGCATGCAGTAAAAACTGCCAACATATGCAGTTAAAAAGGTTGAAATAATCAAGTAATTTGCAGAATACGTTGAAATATGCAAATATATGCAGTAAAAATTGGCAAAATAAATTTTTTATGGCCTAAAATATTAAAATTAAAGACAAAAAGAGTATATATTTGAAGAAGTGCTATGAAAGAAATAAAATGATAAAGTAAGCTATAGACACCAAGTGTCAAATATGTACATTTTATTGCGTAAAACATTGGACAAAATTCCCATTACATTTAATATATTAAAATTATTGGATAAAAATACTTGGTAAGCTTCAAATTAAGATATATAAGGATAAAGCGACTTGATTTATAGAGAATCTTTAATCTCGATATATATATTTCAGTGTAGCCATCTTCAGGAGATACAATTTAACAAGTACCAACACCAATGTTTCAAAAACTATTTAATATATTAAAAATCATACTGCGGGAAGGGGGTTTATTTCACAAACAGGATTGTATTGCTTTTATTTTTTTATATTAACAAGCTTTTCTTATTGACGTGCAAATAATAAACTAATAAAACAATGCAAATATTTGTTCGGCTATAATCTGGATCACTACTCTAATTTACACACGCACACACACACATAAACAAACTCAATGGCCAAAATGGGCTATAGTTATCGAAGGCCGTTAAAATAATAATAAAGAAATAATTAACAAAGGATCTCAAAAATAATTAAAATTTGATTGTAATTGTGAATAATTTATGTTTACAAGTTTTTTTCTAAATTATCTTCAGGTTATTATGTCTACGGTCACTTAAAATTGATTTATAGGATGAAAAGGAGCGCTCCACATCCTCAGAGTAATGGGGGCAAATTTAAAGGAACTTTATATATAGATTTCTTCAATTTTTTAAAAATTTTCTGCGAAAATTTACTTTTAAGAAATCTGTATTTGGCGCGAAATAGGCAATATTTGACAAAAAAGCCTTCAAATATGCAATTTCATGCAAAATTCTTCAAATATGCAATTTTATGCAATATTACTCAAATATGCAAAAATATGCAGTATAAAATTTAACCCATAGTATCCTAGATGCATGATTTAGATAAATAATTGATCCCCTGGGTCGAAAGTGGCGGCAAACAAAATATGCAATTGCATAGGAATCCGGTCTCTACACATGATGGATTCCACGCCACGACGGTTTGACAAATTTTAATTTTTGATTCCTTCATTTTTTCACATTTTTTAGTACCCATCAAAAAAATCTTCCTGGTAAATTTTGAAATTTTTTTGATCATGTTTTCATTCTAATACAAATCTATCTATTAATATGTCAATTTGCTGTTCGACAATTCTTTTCATGCCCCGCTGGTTGAGCAGTGATATTCGTTGTTCTCAGAGAAGACATTTTCCTCAAAGGAATTCTAATCATAATAATTATTATAAATATCTCTTCAATTATATTATTAATAACAGAATCAGAACAGAGATTCACTTCCTACTTCTCATCATATAGGACTCGCTGTCCAAAAATTGAGAAAACAATGCAATTCTTCTTATCCACACTCCCTTGAATTAAATTAATATACGTATTACTTATGCATATCTTTCAAAATTAAATTATAATTTTAATTTTGTATTTTAACCCATAGAAAAATTAAAAGTTGGTGTAGTAATTAGTGAAAATCTTAAGCATTTATTTCATTGTTAATTTTTTTTTAATTATATTGATGTGAGGAGATACACCAGAAGGTCCATCCCCTAAAGGCCTGTATGGGCTGGCCCCTCCATCGTGAAAAGAACAGAGTAGAAGGAAAAGAAGCCGGGATCACGAGCCAAATCTCAGAAAGTTAGATATAGTCCAATTTACTAAGTTTTTAGGGGCTTCGAGCAGTGGTAAATTCTCCGCGCGATAAATTAGGTTAAATTTATCTCCCACTTAATTGTTTTGTAGCGATGAATAAAAATATATGCTAAATAAATAATAAATAAATTAAAAAGATATAACAAATTAAAAAAAGCTTAAGCTTCTAAAATTTATTTACAAGGATAATTTTTTTAGATACCGTATTAGATGAAGGAGGAGGTATCAGCCAAAGTTGGATGCGCTGGGTTCAACAAAACACCCTGAATAAAACGTTTCGGCCTGAATTCATTTGGCCATCTTCAGTTAATTGGGAGTTATACACAAAATGCGGTACACATATGTGATCGAACCAAGCCTTGTCAAAAATAAAAATTATAGCTTCATGTAAATTTATGGCCAAATTCAGGCATAAACGTTTTATTCAGGGTGTTTTGTTGAACCCAGCGCATCCAACTTTGGCTGATACCTCCTGCATCATCTAATACAGTTTCATCACAGCCACGATCTATAACAACATTTTTTAGATACCCTATATAGAGTCCGTCACTTACGAATATATGTATACATTAGTTGCACTAAAATAATACATTAGTTGCTATTTATCTGCTAATCTATTTATATATTTGTATCTTTGTTCTATTTTGAAAACGGTTCTACCGATTTTGATGAAACCAACTCTATTAACAAGTTTTGAGAATGAGAAAACGATCTGGCTAGGTCGGAACCTCGACAAATTTCATCTTAATTGATCATTTCTTAATTAAAGTAATTATTTATAAATGAAAATCTCAATAAAATAGTTTGTTTAAATTTTTTCAATCATTTTTTATTTTAAAATCCACTATTTATTTATTTAGCTGTTTAGCTAGTTTTACGGACAAGATGTCCAATACAGAAAAAGAAACATATACAGGATACAATATTAAAACAATATGGATATAATAAAATAACAGATAGGTATCAGAGAGAAAAAAAACTTATTACACTGAAGTGGTTTTTACAATGTGGCTGATGGTTTTAAGATGATTTTTTTGAGTTGGTGAGGAGTTGTGCTGGAAAGGTCAAGATTGGTCGAGTGTTTATTTGCTAGTGTTTGAATTCTGTCAATGGCGTTGGTTTTACCGAAGTTAGTCGAGTGATGTGGAACTACAAACATATCTTGGGATCTCGTGCTATGGGATGGGATTCTAAAATTTAGCGTAGATAGAATTTTTGGACACACGATTTTTCCGGAAATAAGTTTAAGCAGGAAGGAAATGTCATTGTAATCACGTCGTTGTTCCAGTGTGTTGAGTTTCAGGTGTGAAATTAGATAGTCATAATTCAGATTATCTATACTTATGCCTAGTTTATAATTAACCGTCCTCAAAAATTTATGCTGGACTCTTTCCAAGGATGCCTTATGTATCTCATAGTAGGGGTTCCATATTACACTGCAGTATTCAAGTTTACTTCTCACGAGAGCAGCGAACAAGAATTTGAGTGCATCTATGTTTCGAAAGGATGAGGTTATCCGCGTGATGAAACCCAAGGTTTTACGAGCTTTACTAACAATGTTATTTATGTGTGGGACGAATGTCAATTTATAACAATGTTATTTATATGTGGGACAAATGCTTCAATCTTAGTATCAGGAGATCACACCCAAGTCACTAATATTAGTCAACGTTTAGCAATTTGTAGTTATCTGAGTATGCAAATTTTGACAAATGTGTTGCCCTGGAGAAGTTTATGAGGTCTCTAAGTAGATAAGTAGCATTTATTTATTTATTTATTTATTTATTTTTATTTTCGACGGCAAGAGGCCTTTACAAATTGGTTTAAACATAATATTATACATACATAATGTAGAAGGAACAGAGAGATACAATAGGTAATATGTTAAGTGAAGATAGATTCTGTAAATAACAAACTAATGAACTTTGAACTTTAAAGCTTAATTATAACATAGCGTATTTTCTTTTATTTCTTTAGTCACTCTATTAGGATGAGAAGCCAAATCTATTACACTAGTTCTTGAGGAAAGAGCGTTATAGCAAACACAGAGTCTATAAATTGGATTATTCTCGGCGTGGCGCGTGATTGGTACTTTAGGGTAGAAAGGCTGGTTTTGTCTAAGTACATATGTGGGATTATTTAAAGTAAAAAGAGACTTTAGTTCTGGACAATGGATTCTGTTTGATATAATTTTGTAAGTTAATACATTGTCAGAAGCAACCATGGAAGATAGAATTGTTGGTAGACTAAAGGTTTCACTAATTGCTGTATAATCGTGGTCGAATCTAGACATAGGGTTGCCAGATAGATACGCAAGATGTCTCAACGCCTTATGCTGAACTCTCTCAAGCCTTGCTATATTCATTTTCAAATTAGGTCTCCAAATGGTTGATGCATACATCAATATAGATTTAACCAAGCTTATGTACAAGTGTTTGATACTAGTCGTGTTTGTGAAGAATTTAGTGTTGCGAATGATGAATCCCCAAATTCGGTTTGCCTTACTAACCACTTTGGTTATATGTTCATTGAACGTTAGTTTAGCGTCAAATGTGACCCCGAGGTCTTTGATGGAAGTGACTCGGATACAGGATGAATTGCTATTTAGCTGGTATTCAAAAGAAATAAAATCGTCTTTTCTGGAAAATGTAATCGAGAAACATTTATCAAAATTGAGAAAGAATAAGTTTTCCTTGCACCAGTCAATTAGTTTATTCAAATCATTTTGTACTTTTGTGCAATCTTGAACATCACTGATTTCAAAGAACAATTTAATATCATCAGCAAATAAAAGCATATTGCTATAAAGATTTACAAGGGCCAAGTCGTTAATAAATAAGAGAAATAGTAAAGGGCCGAGATGACTACCCTGAGGGACCCCAGAAGGTGCTAGGTATTCTCGGGATTCAGCACCATTAATCCGAACACAGGAAAATCTGTTAGAGAGATAATTTTCAATCCAGAGAATAATATTAATAGGCAAATTATAATGTCTTAGCTTTAATAACAAAATTTTATGGTTGATGAGGTCAAAGGCCTTTTTAAAATCTAGGTAAATAGCATCAAGCTGCTTATTTTTACTGAAGCTGGAAAAGATTTTGTTTATAAAGAGAGTAAGATTTGTAACAGTTGAACGAGAAGGCACAAATCCGTGCTGTTTACTTGAGATAGCTTCTGAGCAAAGTAGAAGAATCTTATTGTACATAATCCTATCCAAGAGTTTCGGAATAGCGCTTATAATAGCTATTGGTCTGTAATTTCGTATATTGTTACGAGAGCCGTTCTTATAAATTGGAGTGATGGAAGTCTTTTTCCATAATTCTGGGAGAGAACTTTCTATAAGTGAAAGGTTGAATAAAATATGCAGAGGCTCAATAAGTGAGGAAGAGCAGCGCTTGACCAGGAAGGCTGGGACCCCATCCGCTCCTATAGAGAGAGATGGTTTCAAGTCCCTAATCACGGAGATGATTTCCTCCTCAGAGATTGAAATATTCCTATTTTGGGCGCCGATGTCGAGAACATTCGCGCAGTTTTTAGTAATAGTATCAGGATTAAACACTGTATTTGCTGAGGCCAAGCCGTAGACTTCTTTAAAGAATTCAGCAAAAAGGTCGGACATTTGTACATTATCATAGCCGTTAATATCATCTAAAAACATATTAGATGGATAGCCATTAGTATTTCGCTTATTATTTATAAAATCCCAGAAAACTTTTATATTGCTAGATAAGTTAGATTCAATATTTGAAATGTATCTTGAATAACATGTTGACGCTTCGGTTTTACACGAAGATCTTAAATTTTTAAATTTATCGTAACTTGATTCACTTTGATTGTTTTTATAATATTTATGAGCTAATTTTTTGCTAATTAAGAGTGAGATAAGTTTTTTAGAAAACCATAACGGATAACCTGTGCTATTACAATGTTTTTTAGGTACAGTATCCTCTATGATTGCGTTAATAATATTATAAAATTTCTCTACCGCGGAAAATAAACTTAAATTACACAGGATATCTTGCCAGTTAATTTCATTTAGTCGTTGATTGAACATTTCGAGGTTGCATTTTTTAAAATTATATCTATCCCACTCAGATCTTAGAGGTCTAAATATTGGAGATTCGCGGCCAGTATTATCAGTGAATGGAACAGATATATTCAAAACGGGATGAAACTCGTCCATTTTGGACAATATGTCATTACTGAGGCTGACTGCAGCTTTAGTGTTAGAGAAGCATAAATCAAGGGTGTTACCCTTGCTATTTGTGAACAAATTGAACTGATGGAGATCCAAGGAGCTAAAACTGTCTATTAATGTAGCTGCGCAAGATTGTAGAGAAGAGGTTGAATTTTCACTAAAACGATGAGATGCACCAGGAGAGGAATAATTCCAGATGATTTCGGGCAAGTTGTAGTCTCCCACCAGGATCAGATGGTGATCTAAATATGTATTTTGGATATCTTCAACGTGCATGATGTGCTCTTGAAATAATGAGATGTTAGAGACTGGGGGTAGATAAATAGACCCGATAATAATTTTTAGGTCTGGAAGAATTACAAAAAGTTGATTAAATGAGAGTAGGTCATTATCGAAAGAGGGAAGAGTTTTTCCACGTAAGGAATTTTTTATGGCGATGAGAACTCCGCCACCTCTGGAACTGACTGCTTCCGATCTGTCGTCTCTGTAAATGATGAATGGGCCAATCTCAATTTCTGAATCATGAATGCCATCGTTAAGCCAGGTTTCTGTCAAAACAATGACATCATAATCAAGTGAAAGAGACACCGCAGATATTCTGATCTGGTCTAGCTTACCCCTCATGCTCCTGACATTCTGGTAATATATTTCTATTTTTTTTCCCTTGGATTTGAGTTGTTGCCCCGTTTTTTGAAATAGTATTAGGTTCTTCGGAAATACTAGATGCTACATCCCGGTGAGAAATAAATTTTTGATCGTCTTTCAGTTTTCCGAAGAATTCAGTAATTAAAACTCCCTCAGTCCATTCGTCAGCGTTCATAATTTTGTTAATTTCTTGTTCCTCCACCGATATATGAAAAGAAGAATATGTTTGGTATTTTGTTTTGAGTCTAGTGGTATAGATGTCTGAGGAGATTTTTATATTTGATTTAATATGGTTGTCGATCTGGTCCACTGTAGTGCTAGGAGCGAGCCTCGTAATAAAAATTGATTTTCTAGGTATTCTTTTCATGGCAGCCTGGAGCGATGTGCTTGTTCCTTTTTCCTATGTAACAAGGCTTATTAATAGTTTTTTCTTTCTGTAGGAAACCACTTGGAAGTCTTCCTCATCAGATTCCTTAGTATTAGTATAAGTGGTTGAATTTCTAGAGGGTGAAGGTGTAAGTCCCTTTCCAATTTTCATAGTGCGGGAGTTATTGGCACTGGGAGAAGCTGTAGGAGGCTGTGTCTTATTCTCACGAGGGTTCGATTTAGCATTAACAGTAGGGGCAGGTGAGAACGAATTGGCATAGGAAGTAGAGCTGTTTGGTTTCATAGTGACTAAGAGTGCCTTTAGCTCTACATTTTCAGCTCTGAGAGAGGACATTTCTCCCCTTAACGTTGACATCTCAGATTTTATGCCTTTTAAAATGTCAAGCACCAGGTCGATCTTAGTTGCTTCATTATTCTCTAATGGAGCTGACTCTTTAACTTGCCGGGGTGGTGTGCAGTCTAGGCAGATGTATTTAGATGATCCATTATTGTTAAGGAATTGTGGAAGATCAGCTTCATTTATGCTTGCACATTCCAAGTGAAATTCTTTTTGACACTTGCAAATAATAAAGGATTGTCTATTGATTTTTTCGTTACACTTGTCACAGATAGAGTTGGTCATGTTGGTATTTTAAACCCAAAGTTTTTAAATAAATATTTGAAATTCCTGGAAATTCAATGGCGGCTCCAAGGAGCTAGGCTAGTTAGGTTCTTGAGAGGTTAGGACTCAAGATTAGTGTTTAAATAATTAATCTTTGAATTAAAAATAAACTTTTTCACTCAAAATGTTGAGCATTTAAACCATAATCTTCTTTAAGTGCCATATCAGGTCTCCCTGTCGTTTTGGCCCCTCTCCACATATACCTGGGCTGAGTGTGTTTAGCTGTTTTTTCACAGATATACGGGACCTACTTTTTAACGCCGGTTCCGAACGGCTAGTTTGGAGAGGTTACTAGGCAATTATACTCTTGGTAGGTTGCCATTGCTTTTCAAGAGGAGCCGGCTGCAAATATCTGCCGAGACTCGGTCTCGAACCATCGTATTTCAGGCCAGCAGTCCGACACTCCAACCACTGACCAACAGTCGCCTCTTAAACCATATAACAACACCAAATTTTAATATCTCGGTACTAATGAATGTATGTCATTTATTAAATGGGCCCATAATCGGCGCGGGGCCCATAGGCATTTGCCTACATTGACTATTGGATAATGCGGCCCTGCTTATAGCTAATGAGCTGGAATTTGGTACAAAAGTTTATATTAATAAACTACACCTTTGGGCTAAGATTCATCCTTCAAAAACATTGCCAAATCATCAAAATTCGCAGTAGGCATACCAGGCCTTAGAATTTTCTTTGCTCTTGTGTCCAATTTATCGAGTTATGTTTGTGTGAAAAAGTCTACTCTTTGACGTTCTGATGAAGGTTACAAAGTAAAGAGCCGAAATGTTTACAAAGAATATATGATGTCAAAAAAGTTAGCTTAATTTATATTGTGGAAACCAAAATAATTATTATATTAATTATAGATTTAAATTGTTAAATAGTATTAGTAGAGGTAGTAAATAAAAATAAATAAAGTAATTGTATTTTTAAAAATTACCTTGGTCGTGATAAGAGAGGTGATTTTTCTTCCTCACAATTTTTATTTATATTATCCTCCCGATTTATAGAACAAAATTCTTCATCAGAATTCGTATCTACATTATTTACAAAACTTATTATTATTAATATTGATAAAATAGGGAAAATATTAAAAAAATGACTTAGATGAATAGATGATGTTGTCATTATTTTATTTTTAGAATGATGTCATGAGAGAATAGATAGTTAGATTAACTTGAATATCATATTTTAATTTTAATAATAAGCCATGAAAATTAATATTTTCAATTTAATGATATTTGAATTATATGTTAAACTTGAAATGATTAAAAACAATTCTATCTGTCAGTGTCAGGTGCCTCTAGGGTCGTGTGGGGGCCTCACAGGTGTTTCCAAGCAACTGCCGGGTTTTTTGAAAATTATTAAAAATCCCTCCAAAATTACACTTTTTAAAGTCGTCTAAATTCAATATTATATACATTTTTTAATACTAATTTTATATGATAGCTTTTATAGATGTAGCGGGGGCTACGCCCCTGGACCCCACACCCCAATCCCACCCACCCTGCACCCCACTAGGCACCCTTCCCCCCATTCTACACAAACACCCACCCCGGGCCCCCTGCACCACACCCCCTCACCCAGTTTTTGCACTTTTAACTCCCTAGAGGCCCACAGATTATTTATTCAAAATTTGGTTGAGTTTGCTCCAAGGGCAAGAATTTTTATTTTTGACCCTCCTACCTCTATTTTGGGTAGTTAATTTTTGCATTTCTAGCCTTCTAGCGGCCCACAGATTATGTGTTCAAAATTTGGTTGAGTTTGCTCCAAGAGCAAGAATTTTCATTTTTTGACCCTCCCACTTCTATTTTGGGTGGTTAGTTTTTTCATTTCTAGCCTTCTAGTGGCCCACAGATTATGTATACAAAATTTGGTTGAGTTTTCTCCAAGGGCAAGAATTTTTATTTTTTGACCACCCCACCTCCATTTTGGGTAGTTAGTTTTTGCATTTCTAGCCTTCTAGTGGGCCACAGATTATGTAATATACAAAATTTTGTTGAGTTTGATCGAAGGGCAAGAATTTTTATTTTCTGACCCTCCCACCTCCATTTTGAGTAGTTAGTTTTTCCATTTCTAGCCTTCTATAATAAAGGTATAATTTTCGTGAAAATGAAATATTACATTAGAAAAAAAAATTTCAGAACTTTACCAAGGGTGCAAAAGTTTTTTTCGATATATTTTAACAATTTTTTTTCATCTCTGTATAAAATACTAAATTCAAGTTTAATATTTCAGGGGTGTGTGGGGGACGAGGTTTTGATTTTGTAGGGCAGGGGTGGGGGATTAATTATGCTACTGAATGTCTATGGGAAAACTTATTTAAATTTGCTTAAAAAGTTTAAGGACCTTAAACATCCTAGGTTCGATTTCGGGGCATGTTTAGGGGATGCACCTTTTTAGTGTAACTATACTCTCATCATTTTCATTAAAAAAAAATGAAAAAAAAATGTCATTTTTTTATTATTATAAAATTTTTCTTTAAACTTTATTTGAATAAACCTTACAGTAAATTATTTTATTTTTTATTTATTTTATTTTTTAATTTTAATATTATTTTTATAATTAAGTTTTAAATATGTAGATTTTATTTTATTATTTCAAGGTCAGATTGCTGTTTAAATGAAGGTGAAATTCATTTGGTGTGTATAAAACACATCCAGAATATTTTATTCTTTCAAAAATTTACTTTAACAGGAGCGTAAAAAATCAATTTTGCCGCCCTGAATACCCCTTCTCTCAATTCTAAAAAATAGATGGCTAGTAATTATTAACCTAAAAAAATGTTACTTACTACTTTCTCTAGATAACTATAAGTCACCCTTAAAAATTGCCGCTGTGGACTAATATATCACGAGTCTTAAATTTGAAAATGACCTTCATAAAAAATGATCTTTAACCTGATAGATAATAACAGATTAAAGCTTTTGACTAACCAGTAATTAAATTGATATAAAATTAAATCATTTATATATATTTTATAGGTTGAAGAAATTAAAATTTTTATTAAAATTATTAAAATAAACAACCCAAGACAATGAATATTTCAATTAATCATTTAAGAAGAAATGCTTTTTCTCAAATCTTAAGAGGTAATGTTCGACGTCAAGGTTAATAAATACAATTACTAATCTTATAAAACTAATTTTTTAGGTTTATCTTCTTCAAAATCAACATCAAGTAAGTTAGATTTTATTTATAAAAATCTGTCAATTAATTCTATATCTAAAAATTAATCTTTTTATAATTAATTTTAGCTCTAAATTCAACTGGGAAGATCCATTAAATTTGGAATCTGGATTAAAAGAAGATGAACTTATCATACGGGATTCATTTCGATCCTACTGTCAAGATAAACTTATGGCAAGGATTATTATGGATAATCGACATGAAAGTATGTTACTTGTAAATATATAAGTTGTTAACAACCTTCCCATACAGGGAATATTGCAGCAATATTACATTGCAATATTAAACCTTGCAGGGAGATTACAGGAACATTGCAGCAATATTCCTATGTCCGCCTCTTTTACATTGCGCCAATATTGCAGCAACATTGCAGTGGCAATATTGCTGTAATATTCCAGTCTTTCTGGGTTTAGGGATAGTTGCCCATATATCGTACTTTCCAAAACATTTATTTGCTTCTTCTTAATATACCATACTCGATTCTCAGCGGACACTCTCCTCACGTTAGGGGGGAGACAAGGAGAGTCAGTGTCCCCCCTACAAAACTCATTGCCCCCCCCCCCCCCTAGGAAAATCGAAACTCCATTAATACAATCGATATAAGCATTCAAGGTTCAGATTTTTTTATATTTTTGTTTAATTGATTTTAAGAGCCCCGTTATTTTACCGCTTAGGGCCCCCACTGACTTGATCCGCCAGTGCTTAGACAATATTAAAATTTGTAATACTAGAAAAGCTTAAATATTTTTTAATTTCATCATGATTAATCTAACCTAAATAATTATTTGATAACATTAATCTGACCCTGTCTTAACAAAAAATCTGTTAATCTAATTTTCTGTCTTTATACTTTGTGTTTAGCTTTTGATAAAACTATAATGAAAGAGTTAGGACATTTGGGAGCGCTTGGAAGCACACTGAAAGGGTATGGTTGCCCTGGCGTATCTGCAGTATCCTATGGACTTCTAACTAGAGAAATTGAGAGAGTTGATAGTGCTTACCGATCTGCATTAAGTGTTCAATCTTCTCTTGTTATGGGACCAATTTATGAATTTGGAAGCGAAGAACAAAAACAAAAATTTCTTCCTGCTTTAGGTGATTCCTGATGAAGAAAGAATTATTTTAAATTTAAAACTAATAATATTCTACGAAATTTTAATATTTAAAATATAATTAACAATAACATTTCAAAGGAAATCATCGTGATTCTATTTTAAATGAAGGTTTGCATTATAATACAATATAAAAACAAAAGCGTGATTTTAATCTAAATTTAAAATAATTTACTAATTTAAAATAGTACTAATACTAAGCAGGAGCAGACTAGAAGATACCAATAAAATACAACTAATATACGCAACAAAAGGAGAGAGGAGGGTATAAAATCTAACGTTACAATAAATGCCGAGTTGGGAGGAGGGAATCAAAGTAACGTGACGTCACATAGATACATCAATTTCATTTTTATTCTGTTAACAACCATGATTTTATTTTTCACTTTTATGACGTGAAATCAGGCCTGACGAGAGAGAGAGAGAGGGGGGGGGGGGGGGGTCAATCCACAAGGAAAAATATTTAGAGGAATTTTTTTTATTAAAGCAAATAGGTACTTCAAGAAATTAAAAAAAAGAACATAATTCTTGATTAAACATATGAAATATATTTAATTACGGTTAGTTTGTCATAAGGAACGGTTTGTCGTTGCCGTTACTTATCCCGTGGGCCCTGTCCTTGGGGGGTTCTGATCCCCCCATCCCCCGTGACTATGCCCCTTGGGGGGGGGGGGGGATAGTTACCCCCGGGCCCGAATAAATTTTTGTACTTCTAAAATCTATTAGTATAAGTAAAAATATAAAATAGCAAAATTAGGCAACAAAGCATATTAAATTATCGATGTATTTATTTGTTAATTAATAAAATATTTTACAAATTAAAAAATGTACGAGTAGTACTTTTATTTGTCCCAGCATTTAGGAGCCTGCTGGTTTCATTTTGCCCCAGAGCACGTAAGAACTCTCCACGGTCCTGGATGAAATGACGGAATAGCTAGCTTATTGAACCCTAATGGTCTTAACATTTGATTAATTAGTTTTAAAAAATTATCATTTTATATTCACAAAACTTATTTTATTTTAAATGAATATATTCTCTATGGATGTACTTGCATTACTGAAATTTTCACACATTATCATTAATTTTTCGTTTTAAGCGATGAGGGTTGGTTATATAGCTTGGGGGTTTATACAAAAGGATCGAACTGTGGCATGAGGAGATAATAAAAAATGCCTGTATTTAGAATGACGTATTTTAAGGACAGTCCCTAATCTAGAATAGAATATCTAATATTCGCTGACCTGCAGTTGCACATTGAATTTAGAATTTCATTAATGCTCTATTTTCTATTAAAATACCCTCAAAACTAGGAGAACAGAAGCTGGCTGCTGGAGATCTAGCGTTTCCTAGTCCGCTCCTGGAACCTAGTATACTCGTACATTATATAAATCAGAAAGCATGCATTTCCACAAATATATCCATTTTTTTTTTTTATCAGCCAAAGGCGAATTAATTGGATGTTTTGGATTAACTGAACCTAATCATGGAAGTGATCCAGGTGGACTTGAGACAAGAGCAACTTATGATAAAGAAAAGAAAACATACAAACTTAATGGATCGAAAACTTGGTAGGTTTAAACTTTAATGACATATAATATTAAAATGATAAAATTATTATATTTTTAGGATTACCAATGCTCCGATAGCTGACGTATTATTGATTTGGGCTAAGAGTGTAGAGGATAATAACAAAGTTAGAGGATTCCTTGTGGAACGTTCTCAAGTCAAAGGATCCCTTTCTACTCCACGCATCGAAGGGAAATTTTCCTTACGTGCAAGTACCACAGGACTGATATTAATGGAAGATGTTATTATTCCAGAATCTAATGTTCTTCCTGGATCCATGGGCTTGAGTGTAATTATATACTTTTAAAAAAATCTTTAAATTTTTTTAGTATATACTCAGTGGCGGATCATATTCTATTATATTTATTTCTTAACAAAATACAATCAATTATACATTAGATTATAATTTACAAAAGAATAACTATATTTTTTTTCTTTAATCCACTAAAAATATCTGTAAAGTAAGCTACTATTTAAGGTACAATGTGATTTTCACTAATTATGCATTTATTTTTTTATAGAGTGCTCTAAGCTGTTTATCAAATGCAAGATATGGAATTGCTTGGGGAGTAATCGGAGCGGCGGAATCTTGTCTTGCTCAAGCAAGAAAATATACTTTAGAGAGAATACAATTTGGTAAACCTCTAGCAGCTACTCAATTAATGCAGAAAAAGATGGCAGATATGGTTACTGAAATCGGATTGGCATTAACTGCTCTATTGTATGCAGGTCGTCTGAAAGAGGAAAATAAGTAAGATTAGTGTGTATATTTGCAACGAAATTTTCTCTGGAGAGAGACAGATTGGTAGAGGTTTTAATTGAAAGTAATGGAATGCAGCCTAGGGATAGTAAGGAAAGAAAAAATTAACAAATATCAAATAAGGTATAATTTTTTGTAATCCTTTCCTTTCAAACCGACGTTTCGGAGGATTCTTCCCTCCTTCTTCAGGGTTTCGTTATCGCTCGTCGCCACAGGGTCAATGAAGGAAACAAATAAAATGCTTCCTTCCTCTCTCCACAATAGTGTTTAAAACTTTTTTCTTCCTTAGCAGAAGCATAGAAAACAATTTTTTTCCTTCTTATTCTTAATTCATTCAATTAAGTAAAAGAAGGAAAAAAAAATTTGTTTTTCTCTGCTTGAGGAAGGAAGCATTTTATTTGTTTCCTTCATTGACTCCTTGAAAGCCCTGAAGAAGGAGGGAAAAATCCTCCGAATCGTCGTTTTGAAAGGAAAGGAGGAAGGATTCCAATAAATTACACCTTATTTGGATATGTGTTAATTTTTTCTTTCCTCACTACCCCTGGGCTGCCTTCCATTACTTTTATTTATTGTGTATATTAAAAAAAAAATTATATACTTTAGATACCTACTCTAATAAGAATATATAGGTACAGGAAAAATCATATAGCCTGAGATGAATTTTCAATACAAAATGCAATTAAGACGAATTATCGCTTGCAAAAAAAGGTCTAAAATAATAAAAATGTAAAACTGATTTACTCTTCTTCATTATCACCATCATCCAGTATTCAGTTTAGGATTGTACCGGGTGATTCAATAAGGGTGACGAGGTGCCGTATCTCAGGAACTAATAATCGTAGAAGTTTGGGAAAAAATCCTTCAGAGGAAATCGGCCAAGAAAAATTGCTGGAAATATTTTTTAAGTTCATACATCCACCGCTAGGTGGCTAAATAGCTTCGATCGTATAAAAAATGCAATTTTCTCAAAAATTTTCCAATATAAGTTTAAAAATGAATACTCTCACGTTAATGCCACCATAATAGTCCATCTTTTTGATAAATGACTTTTTATTGTAGGACGTAAAATAAAGGCGGGAGGGGATGCTAAACTTTTATGGACTGCAGTGTCTATAACTTAAGTTTGACTTAACGGAATTTTGTTAACAAGGTCTGGTTCAAGAAAGGAAGGTTTGGTGAATAAAATAAAAAACCATCCATGCCATTATAGTTCTTGCCGCCCTCGCTAAGGGGCGTGTTTTATAAAGTTAACCGTTTTATTGATTTTTCTCCAAAATCTTAAATGGAACCGTATAATTATTTTATTAGATTCAGAAAGTAGATCAAATTTGCAACAAAATATGTTCAAACCTCATGTCGATATCTTTTTTCGTTTAACAGTTATTGCTTAAAGAATATTTTATTAACGAATTTATTAAAGAAACAAAATAGGTAATTGAGTTTTCAATTTTTTTTAAGTTTCGTAGTCAAGCATGCCATGGAGAAATAAAAAACAGTTTAAAACTTTGTTCTTATTTTCATCTAATCACAACAATAATGATAATAACGCTTTTCTGTGTCGCCTGTGAGTAGGTATTAAATTTCAAAAATGTCTAATTTCTTAGAAGGCCGTGAAAGACTTGGTTGACAGTTTCTATGGAAACGGCGATTTTTCACAAATAGATGTTAATGTTTTAATTGTTATTTTATTGTTTGTTATGTTATATCATTATTGTTGTGATTAGATGAAAATAAGAACAAAGTTTTAAACTGTTTTTTTATTTATCCATGGCATGCTTGACTACGAAACTTGAAAAAAAATTCAAAACTCAATTACCTATTTTGTTTCTTTAATAAATTCGTTAATAAAATATTCTTTAAGCAATAACTGTTAAACGAAAAAAAGATATCGACACGAGGTTTGAACATATTTTGTTGCAAATTTGATCTACTTTCTGAATCTAATAAAATAATTATACGGTTCCATTTAAGATTTTGGAGAAAAATCAATAAAACGGTTAACTTTATAAAACACGCCCCTTAGCGAGGGCGGGCAAGAACTATAGCTTTATTCGTTTTGGATGCCTTGGGCGCCCTTATGTCAGCCTCAAGTCACCAACCCATATTCGTTTAGGAATACCAACCGACTTGGTGTGCTCCCAGCCCTATTCGTTTTGGGATAGTTGTGGCACTGCTGGGCCTTCTTGTGGCGTGCACCAAGTACACATGCTCATCGAGCATGGTCACTTGGGGCACTCATGGTTAATCTTCGCACCATTTTGAATTTCAAAACACCGATTTTTTATATACTCTGTTTTAAACTTGAATTTATTATTGTTATTTAATTTAGAATAATGAATGACCAGGAAAGTTATTATTTTATTAAATTATTTATATAAATTATTCTTTTAAGTCGTTTATTTGTTATTATTACATTGAATATTAGTTTCTTCTGCTGGAAAAATAAATTTTTAATATTTTTGGTTAAAAAAAATAAATAATTAAAAATTATTTTATTAAAAATAAAACAGAAGACTCTCATTTTATTTTTAACCTAAAATAAAACAATTCTGTTACCATCGACAGTGAAATCTTTTATTCAACTAATACATTTTTAATAAGTAGGTTATAATGAAAGAAAATAAATAAAATTAAATACATTTTTAACTTATTTATAAAGAGACTACAGTTTAAAGGGCAAAATTTATTTTTCTAGAAGACACATTTTTTTTTGACTTTTCGACCTTTCTAGCCATTAGCGAATTTACGATACTAATTATTTTTTATTAAATAAGTTTCTACCCCCCCCCCCCACGGGTGACAACATTTTTTATTGTCTCCTTTAATAATAATATAAAAAAATTTCCGATCATTTGAAGTTCATCATCTGAGCTTGATGAAGATTCACAATCAGAATCACTTTCGAGAAGTAATTTTATAATGGAAAATTCTTTTTCCATAAAAGTATCCATTATTTATTTGTAACTAGGTACCTATATTATTTATTTAAAATAATTATTAAATAAATAAATTATATAAATAAATATATAACCTATTATATATGTATACCTACCACTCTTAATTATTACACTAGAATAAAATAATATTTTTTTTTTAAATTTCGTTATTCGAATATAGCCATGTGTCAAAAATACATTCGTTTTAGAGTCAACCAAACTAGGGCACACCTGAAGTGCCCCGGCTGAAAAAAGTGACACCAGATGGTGCACTTGACTCAACTTAAGGCACACACGCAATTTCCAAAACGAATAAAGCTTATAATGCATGGATGGTTTTTTATTTTATTCACCAAACCTTCCTTTCTTGAACCAGACCTTGTTAACAAAATTCCGTTAAGTAAAACTTAAGTTATAGACACTGCAGTCCATAAAAGTTTAGCATCCCCTCCGCCTTTATTTTACGTCCTACAATAAAAGTCATTTATCAAAAAGATGGACTATTATGGTGGCATTAACGTGAGAGTATTCATTTTTAAACTTATATTGAAGAATTTTTGAGAAAATTGCATTTTTTATACGATCGAAGTTATTTAGCCACCTAGCGGTGGATGTATGAACTTAAAAAATATTTCAGCAATTTTCTTGGCCGATTTCCTCTGAAGGATTTTTTCCCAAACTTCTACGATTATTAGTTCCTGAGATACGGTACCTCGTCACCCTTATTGAATCACCCGGTACATTTTAAGACTGGTTTGACTCCAAATATGCCTGCACTCAACTGATTAGATGCAATAGTTTCAATTTTCTAAAAGTCTCACATGCCATATCTCTCATTATCTATTTAAAATATCCTAATCTAGGTCTTTGTCCTTCTCATTTTCTTTCCCACTTTGGTCTCAAAAATATCCTATAGCAATCCTACGTATCTCAACCTCACCTGTCATTTGAGCTCTTCTCATCTTCAGATTTTTCCATACTGATCTCTTTTTTCTAATTTCTTCAAGAACTTCTTCTTTTATAATTCTATCCACCAATTTATTCTTTAACATTCTTCTGTAGTACAACATTTCTTTCTGCCTCCCCAATCGTTCAAGGTTCACGTCAGTTTATGCTTTCCATATACAGGGTGTTCAGGAGGAATAGTAAATATTTTAGGAGGTGATAGTATAGACGAATTACAATAAAAAATGTCATATAATATGTGTCCAATTTTTATTGAGTACAGAGATACAGCTGAGTTCAATGCATTTTCGTTTCGTGTGATGGTCAACCGGTTGTTATTGGTTCCGTATGGGCGTATTTATCGAATGTCAGCAGTAGAGTGTTGATGTTCAAGTTGTGAAGTTGTGCTTTAGTTTACATTGAAGTTTTCATTGCGATTTGTTGGTCAAGTCTACTGTACTGTAGCATGTAAACATGCCGCACTTGTTTACACATGCTGAGTATACCGATATGGTATTTGTGTATGGGTTTTGTTATGGATACGCTGCTGTTGCTTCTAGAGAATAGGGCATACGATTTCCTAACCGCATACTACCAGATTCAAGAGTGTTTACTCTTGTGTTCAAAGCACTGCGTGACACTGGTACAGTGCCCAGCATTAATATTCCATCTGAACGTGTAACGTTTTTATTTCTGTACTCAATAAAAATTGAACACATGTTATATGGTATTTTTTATTACAATTCGTCTATACTACCACCTCCTAAAATATTTACTATTCCTCCTGAAATACTCTGTATATATGTCTTCACCAGCATCTTTCTATTTTTTTAAGCTAATTGAAGAAAAGTTTTGTTTTGAATCAAATCCCATTTTAGCTTGAGAAAATCTAGATTTAATTTTTTTTTGTCTTTTTCCGTCCCATGTGATTTTACTTTCCAGATAACGCAATTCCTTAACTCTTCTAAGCTCTATCCGTTTATTTTTATACCCTCCTGTCTCATTTGTTCTTTCTTAGTGCAAACTAAGAGCTCATTCCTGCTCTTATTTATATTTTAATCTTGATTCCATCAACTAAAATCAGATTTTTTCATCTTCTCTGAAAAAATTATTTTTATTACGTTTATCATTAGAAATCTTTTTAGCTCATTCAATTTTGTTTTGTTTTTTTATAATTTTGTTCAGGGAGAATGGTGTAGGTTCTAGGTGAAACATATTAAGGGCCAGTTATATATCGGTTCCTAAAGTCTTTGTAAAAAGTTGACAAAGGGGGAAACCTTAGAATTCGTCTTGTGCCCGGCCTGGATGGTCAATCAGATGGCACATCTGATTAGCCATCGCGCCAGGAGGGTATAAAAATAAACGGATAGAGCTTAGAAAAGTTAAGGAACTGCGTTATCTGGAAAGTAAAATCACATGGGATGAAAAAAGCCAAAAAGAAATTAAATTTAGAATTTCTCAAGCTAAAATGGGATTTGATTCAAACCAAATCTTATTAAGCTCCTCTTCAAACAAATAAAATTAAAAATATAAATTACTAGTTAGTTTTCACAAATTGTGTCGTAAATTTGTGGGGTCTTATATTCGATGTAATACTGTTTATTGGTATTATTTAATAGATTGGTTTTTAATTTCTTCATTAATTTACAAGATTGGCCCCTGAAATGGTTTCTCTTTTAAAACGAAACAATTGCGGCAAAGCATTGGAAATTGCTCGTGTTTGTCGAGATATGCTGGGAGGCAATGGAGTCTCTGACGAATACCATATAATTCGTCATGTTATGAATTTAGAATCTGTTAATACTTATGAAGGTAAAAAATCAATATTTCACTTTAATAAAAAAATGAAAACACTATATAATGCGTTTCTTTTATTCTAGGTACGCATGATGTTCATGCCCTCATTCTGGGTCGTGCAATCACTGGAATTCAAGCTTTTAAATGATATCTATAAAAAATATATAAACGGGATTCGAATTATTTTAACGAACAACTCCTCAATATCTTGCTCATCTACATCTCCTAGTCCTGCTGTATCGATTATGTTTAAAATACCTTGTTCCACACTCTGTTCATTCATTTGTCCAGGGTGACCTAATGTATAATAATTTATCCCGAAACGTTTTATGCTTTAATAAATGTTATAATTGATTATTTTTAAAATAATTTGATTGTTTTTCAATATATTTTAATCATTTTATTGTAAATGCGAATGTGTTTACTTAAATTTTATTCTCTGTTTTGAACAAAATGAATAAAATAATTTTATTCAAGTGAAAAATAAAATGCTATTCTTATATTATAACATATATTATACATTATACAAATGTGTAAAAAAATAAACATATTATTTGCAATATTATATTCTGTATTGATTAATTATTTAGAAATGAAATAGAAAATTGTACTTAAATATTAAATAATTTAGAGATAAGTATTCAGTTGATCTTTAAGGTAGTTATTGTTTCGCGACAATACTAGCAAAAAGTTAATGATAGAGTATATAGAACAGACAATAAGGATTCATAATTCATAAGCCGAAAACTTTTTTCTGTTTATGTACCACTACTAGCCAATCCCATGCTCGTTTGACAAATCTGGCAACACTGTCCGAGCTTGTATATATTTTATCATAGAAATGTCAGATAAAGTACATTTTAAAGGAAGATTTATATAACAAAAAGTTATTAATAATCGATTGAAAGCTGTTGCGAGAATGGCTGAAGCGAAAAAATGTCAAAAAAAGTACTAAAGTTAACCCACTTTTTAGGTTAAATAAATGCGTTATTGCCAGCTTGTTTTTAGTGTAAATTTTTCATTATACATTTTTCATTATTTATTCATTATTATCTCAGAAACTGTGTTGTAACTATGAATTAAAATTTTCTTAAAAAATGTATTAGATATTGTTTAATGTTGGTTTAGTTTTTTATAACAATGGTAAGAAGAGTTTCTTAATTATAATTAAATATGTATGTAAGCTTTCTGGTAATCTATCTAAATGTCAAAAAAAATCCTAAGAAAACCCTTATGGTGAAACAACTATCTTAAATCTAAGTTTTTTTCGCACAGAAGAGGTAGTACGTTATTTTGAAAAATTAAACTTAAACAACAGGAGAATTAAGTGTAGTAAGACCCCACTTTATTCAATTCCAATTTATTTTTGAAATGAAATTTTTTGGTATTAATTAAAAGAGAAGTTTTCCCTGAACAATGTCTATTCTGATTCGTTTTTCACTCATTAAAAAATATCTAATCTAAGTGGTTTTAGCCGAAACTTATAATTTATAATGAACAACAGAGGCTTTCTTTACTGGCTGGATTCCTCTCTTTCCTAATTTATAAATGATAAACAACTCTTCCATCGAAGGATCAAATCTACAATCATTGCTATTAATAAAGCGAATTTTAATTTAATATCATTCATGAAAATTTGCATTGGTTTCTATTTCGATCATGCTAACTACTTGACTACACCTCTTAGATATTCAATACAAATTGGGTTTTAATAACGTCGAATAAAAATCCTATAGATGACATAATTAAGAATACGGAAAATAAAGTAAAAAACACTAAAATCAATAAAACATTTAATTGATTCTAATAGTTTAGTCTATCAATCAATAAATTCAAATAGATTCCTAGAATATTTAAATTATACAATTTTCAAGCATGTAGACTGATAATTTTATAATAAGAATAAATGTAAAGTAAAATAAATAAAAGATTGGAAGGTGAAGTTGAAGATATTTCCTCTAATAAACCATTTATTCAGAAACTCTACACTAATTATATAGGTAAACAATTTCCTTTACATTCTTAAATGAATTCTACATTCATAACAGTAAAAATTTCTATATTACCCATAAGAAAGAATAATTTCGGGCAATCAGCGGAATCATATCTTTAAAACTTAATAAATATCCAATTAATACTTAGCTATATTGAAAAAGGCGATATCTGGATATATAGAGGTGTATTATGGTAGAAAAAAAAGGGCCAGTTATTTTTTTTTTACTACACTATCCGACAATACATCCATATATATGGTCCGTCATCTAACGTTTTTTTTTCAACTAGTGCTTATTTCGTGAATGGTAACACTTAGCTCATGTTTGATTTGACAGATAATTAGTTTTATCCTTCCGCAGAACGAATATGGTGACCATTCAATGCGTTTTCGCTTCGCTAATTGGGCCTGCGATCGACTTACAGAAGATGCCGATTTTGCCAAAAAAATCATCTTTTCAGATGAAGCTCATTTTGATCTTGGCGGGTATGTAAACAAGCAAAATTGTCGCATTTGGGGCACAGAAAACCCGCACGCATACATTGAAAAGCCGACGCACCCAAAACGAGTCACTGTTTGGTGCGGATTTTGGTCCAGAGGCATAATTGGGCCATTTTACTTCGAAAATGAGCAAGGAGTGGCCGTTACAGTCAATGGCGATCGTTATCGGGCCATGTTGAACGAATTTTTGTTCACAAAGGATATTGGCAACATTTGGTTTCAACAGGACGGCGCTACGTGCCACACAGCCGAAGCTATACTCGATGTTTTGCGCCCTGTTTTTGAAGATCGCATTATCAGCCGCAGAGCTGATGTCGTTTGGCCACCTCGGAGCTGCGATTTGACACCGTTGGACTATTATTTGTGAGGTGCCGTCAAAGATAAGTGTTACGCCGACAAGCCAGAGACAATTGACGCTTTAAAGGACAATATTCGTGAAGCCATTGGTGAAATACAGCTGCACACAATAACGATAATGTGCTTAAAAATTGGACCGATCGTGTAGGCTACTGCATGGTCAGCCGAGGTAGCCATTTGAATGAAATTATTTTCCATTATTAACCGGAAGGATTGTACTTTCAAATAAAAAAAGAAATTTGAAAAAATATTTAGTAGTTTTTTTTTATAGCATTTAAAAAAAAAAAAGTTATTTGGCGGACCCTATATCATTTTTTCATTATTAAACTGGTTGATCACTTTCCTCTATATGAGTGGTCTTTAAACTGTCTTTAAACCCCGGGCTTCCGAGAGTAGTTGACACCTGGAACATGATTTAATGCTATTAAATTACATTAATTTTATGTTAAATTTTTTTAATAAAAATTATAATACTTTTCTTTGTTTTTACATAGTGTACCTACCACAAACATATTGATTTACTTTAAATATTATTTTAAGATATATTTTTCTATGGGTGGGATGGGTTTCCCCGAAAAAACCTTAAAGTTCTAACGGTTCTGTGAGTCGACAAAGTTTGAAGACCACTCCTCTATATCAGTGGTGTTCTTAACGTTTTTAAGCTGCGACCCAAATTTGAGAAATATGTTCATGTCGCGACTCCCCTCCTCCGTCAAAAAAAATTAATTGCCTTTTTTTAGACGTTACTTGAGAAATTTTCTTCAATTTTCAATGATGACTTTTTTAACTCACATATAATATTATTTGGTAACAATTAAGATAACCAAAGGTACTTTTCGATCTAAGGAAAATTTAAATCAAAAATTTATAAGAAAAAAATAAAACCGACTTCAAAAAAATTAAATGCAACAAATTAAATACACTAAATGGTATAAAATAATTATTATCTTATTTAGTTACAACTAAACGACGAAATATTAACATGAAATTACGTTTTTAAGTCGGTGCCAAACAAACTATACCTGTAAGCGAGCGTACCTACCAAACGTACTAAGATCCGTCGAGTGCGATTCATAAAAGGCATATGTTTGGCACCGACTTAAAAAGTAATTTCATGTTAATATTTCGTCGTTTAGTTGTAACTAAATAAGATAATAATTATTTTATACCTTTTAGTGTATTTTATTTGTTGCATTTAATTTTTTTGAAGTCAGTTTTTATTTTTTCTTAAAAATTTTATTTTCTCTTTTTAGTGATGTTATTAATAGTGATCCTATCATCAGAACTTGACCAAATTAATAGTGCACCATCCCTAAGATACCCACTTTCCAATAAAAAAAGAATCATCGAAATCGGTTCATAAACAAGAAGTTAGTTCTGAACAAACCTAACAAAAAAGGTCTAATACCTATGAAAAAAAATGGGACCAATCGGAAGCTAGACTGAACCCGATGCAAATTTTTTTTTCAAAATCGGTTCACAATTGGCAGAGATATGAGGTAACATAGGCACAAAAAAAAAAAAAAAAATCAGTCGATTAGAGAACCTCCTCCTTTTTTTAAAGTCGGTTAAAAATAGCGTGTTTTTCATATTTTTTCATTTTTTATAATATTGAATAAATCAAAATATAGTTTTCAACTTATAAATAAGTAAAATATTTGATTAACGACTCTGTGCGAGTATGCAGAATATTCTTTGCGACCCAAGAACCACTGCTCTATATCATAGCTATTTTACTAAACACCTATAATTCGAATCTCTCTCCAGAAATTTTGAATTTCCATAGACATGTAAAAAAACAATCAAAAAAAACTTTAATGGCTTTGTTGATATACTGAAAGGTACAGAAATAGATTATTAATTAATCCAATTCAAGATATATAGAAAAACTAAATCTTTAGTAAATAACGTACTAATTTTTATTATTATATTACTGAAATAGATTCGGCAACATACAAAATCAACTTCTTTGAGGAGGTGCTGCCAAAGAATAACTTTTCCCCTCTTAAAAATTGTTTTTTGGCCTCTGGGGACCACAATTTTCGGTTTTATGTCCTAAATCCGATTTCAAACTATTAAGGGCATCGATTCCTTCCACCTAGAAGTTACAAAATGAAATTAACTTTTATTATCTCTAAGATACAAGCTCTCAAAGAGTCAGGACCCAAACAGGCCATCGCAATACTTCCACATTATATTCTATGAATATAAATGTGAAAGTATAAATAAAAACTGTCAAATGTTATAACTTAAAACAAAAGGAAATAATAAGCTAATTAGAAGTGAATAAAATGGAGAGAGGGGTACTTTTCATGAAACTGGGAGTCATGAAGCTAAGGGGGGCACCCATGGATACTCTATTAACTATTTAAATGAACGTAATAATAGTCAAAAAAATAAGGGCCTTGAATTCTTAAAAATTGTTTTTTGGCCTCTGGGGACCACAATTTTCGGTCTTATGTCCTAAATCCGATTTCAAACTATTAAGGGCATCGATTCCTTCCACCTACAAGTTACAAAATGAAATTAACTTTTATTATCTCTAAGATACAAGCTCTCAAAGAGTTAGGACCCAAACAGGCCATCGCAATACTTCCACATTATATTCTATGAATATAAATGTGAAAGTAAAAAGATTAGTGATGTTTTGTCAAAAAAATTGACAAAACGTCTGGTCCATTTAATAAAAACTCTGTGTTTTTAATTTTGTCCAGTTCCCTCTCCTATTCCTGTTACAAATTTACTATGGATTCGATTGATACAACATAGAAATTTTTTGTTTAGCAAGTGAGAGTTGCTAGAGGTAAAGGTAAAGAGAGAGAAAGAGAGAATCTATACAGATCTATGTCATGCGAGTGAATGTCTGTGTCTGTGTGTGTGTATGTGACGTCGCTTGGGCAGATCCGAATGGCAGTGGAATGAAATTCTTCATCAGTTAGGAGAAGTGAATGGTGGGGACCGATAGGTTTGAAAAAATAGCTTCCAGATTCAGAATTAATCTCCAGCTTCCTTGCCATTCATATATGAAAATTTCACATAGAAAGTGATCCAAACCAGCCAGGATATCGAAGCCGATGCTTTTTTGACTCTCTCTATTTGTGGACCGCGTGTGCGGCTGCCCGAGATTTTCATCTACATCCTCAATACAAAGTAAGTTTTTAATTATTATTAATATTAGATATATCAATTTTTCAGAGGAAACGTCGCAATTGATGATTTAATATACACTTATTATTGTTCCTTTTCCTCTGAAAAATTGATATATCTAATATTTATTATGGAACTGAATAACAAAAATGATTATTATTATTTTTTTATAATTCGTCGATAATAGTTGTAAAAATGCTCAGAACTTATCAGGTTTTCGGTCAAAAATAACACCTTAAGGTAGTTGTTTCGCTAGAATACTAGCAAAAAATTAATGCTAGAGTATATACAGATAATAAGGATTCATAATTCATAATCTCAAAACTTTTTGCTGTTTGTGTACCACTACTAGCCAATCCAGAGCTCGTTTGACAAACATGGCAACACTGTCCTAGTTTGTATATATTTTATCATAGAAATTACAGATAAAGTACATTATATAGGGAGATTTATAAAACAAAAAGTTCTTAATAAGTTGTTGCGACAATGGCTGAAGCGAAAAAACGTCAAAAAATTACTAAAGTTAACCCAACTTTTTAGGTTAAATAAATACATTGTTGCCAGCTTGTTTTTATTGTAAATTGTTCATTATACATTTTTCATTATTTATTCATTATTATCTCAGAAACTGTGTTGTAACTATGAATTAAAATTTTATTAAAAAATGTATTAGTTATTGTTTAATTTTGATTTAGTTTTTTATAACCATGGTAAGAATAGTTTCTTAATTATAATTTAATATGTATGTAAACTTTCCGATATCCCGTATAAGAGTCTGAAAAACTCTTATCTTTGGAATTTAATATCTCCGGAACTATATTGTTCATAAATTTCGTTTTGCCACCAATCGATGCAGAAGATATTAAATAATAATCTGTCTAAATTTCAAAAAAATCCTAAGAAAACCCATATGGTGAAACAACTACATTAATTGTTAATTTCCTAGCTTATTAAATATCATCTTTAGGGCTGATTTGTCCTCAAAATGTTCCAAATTTTTAAAAACAATTTTTGAAATTATACCAAAACTAAAATTAATTGCGTCCTGATTGAAGACATGTGAACTTTCATTTGTCCTTCGTACATTTTCCCAAAGTATCGCATTTCTTCCTCAAATACAACAATACAAAGAAATGTGACACAAACGATATGCGATTGTCTAAATATTTTTTATTTTGTTTATTAGAATCCGAGTAGATAATCGTATTTTTGCAAATTCTACCTTGACTGAGAGTCTTGACTCCGTGTCGAGAGAAGGGAATTTAGAGGCCATATATGATACTTGATACATACCCATATTTGAATTGTTTATTTCTAAAAGTGGATAACTTTTCAAACAGGATCGGATCTAGATATTTTCTCACCTAAGGCTATATCAATATTTTGCGCATCCCTACAATTCCACTAGATTTTGGTTAAAAAAGTGAGTAATTTTTTCATCAGCGTTTGGTTTGAAATCAATTCAATACGTCAATGTTTATTGATTATTTAATTTTTTTCACAGTTTTGGTAATAAAATACAGTATTGCATCCAAACACAGAGGGCAAACAAGCTGGTCCCTATTAACAACGGTAATGAAGATATTTTATATACTATCTAGGAAGAGGGCAAGTGTCCCGTTTCCCTCTCTCTGCAAACGGCCATGAATTTATTTACCTTTTTTTTAATAATCATATCTATACATACAAACGAGCAATTTCGGAATCTTTTTTTTCTTTTGTTAGTAATCTAATGATCTTTCAGGTCAAAGATAAACATTTTGTGTTTTTAGATCTAACAGTGTGTACTTTAATCTAATCAAAATAGTACTTGCAAAAAAAAATTAATTTAAAAAATACTCAAGTTTGAAGTGAAAATGTGGGGGTTGTGCTGTTTTTTCCTCTCAAGTGTATATTGGGGTAGTCCTTTTTTGGGTTGTTTTCAAATTTTTACGCTGACAGAGACTCATATGGTTCAAAATAAATTAAAAAAAATATCCCCCATGTTCCAAGTCTCTATCTCATTTTTAACCTTTGCCGAACAGCGATGCAAATTTTTCATCTAAATAATATGGGGTTTTTGGCATTGAATGAGCAATTTTTTATTCCGGCTAAAGTAATAGTTCAAAAAAATTGAAACTCTGTGGATTGTACCCTTATAATAGTAGCTATTCTTCGGAATTCTTATATATTTTTAGCTATTATAATTTTGGAGTCTATAACTTACAAACACTAAGATATAGCAGTATTTTATCTAGCTGTAACTCCAAAATTATAATAGCTAAAAATCTGTTTTTTGTCTAGAATTTGATCGTCTTAAAAATCCAAAGTTTTAGTACTTGACCATTTTTTTCAGTAATTGACCACCAGCCAAAGAGGGGTTTAAAGATAAATCAATGGGGTAAAATGCCCTAATTTAAAAAGGCGAAAGTGGCTAAAACAAATGAAAAGAACAGATATATTTGTTTTATTTTTGAATTTGGTTTTGGTGATATACAAATTTATATAATGGTTGAAAGCTGCTAGATTTATCTTATTTTCAAATCCGAACCGAAAAATAATGTGAATTTCGCTAAAAATTAATTATTTTTTCGAAATAAATTATTTATTTATAAATATACTCTATTTTGTATATCCAATGAGCTGTAAAAGAGATTTTGTAATGCGTTGACTTTCTCTTCTTTTATTGGTATGCACTTCACTATGTTACGTTATGAATTATCAGCCAGGAACTGAACAAAGGGACTCTATTAAACAAATTAAAAAATATCGAATTCAATCTCAACAAAACTGCCAGGAAAAAATTATCTCATTAAGTATTTCCTTAAAATAATTAATAATAAAAATGTTATTAACAGTATGTGGCACTTAGATTTTTAGCTATTTATTTTAATGATACAATAATCAAAGAATTAAAGAATCCTCCCATATACTTAGGTAATATCGACCAGAATCAAAGTGAAGTACAAAATCTTAATTGAAAAGTTTTTGTTTTACCGAGAGTAGCAGAGTTGTTGATTCACAAAGAGAAACAAAGAGGTTGTCTTCTGCTTGAAATTTTGAAATCATTCAATAAAAATTCAGACCTTTGTTTGAACGGAAAAATTGAGTTATCTAATAGCAATTTGCTTAGAATGTTTTCTGTCAAAACAAACAATTTTAGATAAAAGGAAGTGGGGAAAAAGGAAACCCCCCCCCCCCACTTCCATTGTCAGTCTGTTCTTTGTCACAAAGAAAAAGGATACATGTGTTTAAATATGAATCTGAAGATGATTTTAATTTTAAATGGCTCCTAGCTAAGTAAAGATCAAAAATTTTCAATGTCCACACGGTATTGATTCCATGAAAACAATATTTATAATTAAAAAAAGACTGATAATGAAAACCAAGTCTTCGAAACTATAGTCTCAAACAAATAAATAAAATATAATATATATAAAGATATATAATTTCGATATATAAGTGTGTATGTTTATTTGTATCAAGCAGAGGACAACCTCTCTGTTTCTCTTTGTGTACAAAATTTTATTTAGTTCTCACAAGCAGAGATTAGCTGAGGTAGAGAGAGGTCATACCATTCTTTTTAAGGTTTTGACCAGGTTTCCTTAACAACTTATGGCAAATGCCGGGATGGCTAATGCGTCGCTTGCTCCTGGTATCGGGGTTTTGCGCGAAATTTTTAAATTACTTTTTGTCTTTTGATGAAAATCTATGGTCATGTTATTTGTTTATGAGCATACATTTCTATTTTTTTTCTTTTTTTTTTTGTACTTGTTCATTATTTGTTAAATTGTTGTAGTTAATTTGTATTGATGTTTGTTAATGTGTTGTAGCTAGATTATATTGATACTTGGAGGACCTAGGCACCGAGGACTTGTACCTCTAAGCAGGTCGAGGAATAAAGATTTATTTATTTATTTATTTATAGAAATTATTAACCTACTGCTCAAGCTCAAGGTCATAGCCAAGGTAGAGATATTCGAGAGGAGAAGGAAGAAAATTTCTTTCAGACTCAGATTAGGGACATAGGATCTAATTTCCCATATTATTTCGTGATATCATAAATAAGTCACTTTATCTGAACATTTCCTTTATAGCTTTTTGACTTAAGTGTGAATCCGGGACCCTGCTTAACATTTTTCACCTTTTGAAATAACCCTAGTAGCACAATGTTTCAAAACTATATAGTTACTATATAGTTTGGAACATTGTGCTACAGAATATTTGAAAAAACTAATTAACTCTTGTCCAAAACTTGAAAATCATTAAATAAAAAAAATATATTGATTTTGTATAATTAATCATGCAGTTCATTATCATTACCATAAACACGTTTAATGAATATGGAAATATTTCAAACGCATAATCATTTACGAGTATACAAAGAATTTTTATAGTTTAAAAGAAACAGTTCTTAAATCTATATCATTAAAACGTGAGTAAACTTTTTCCTTTCCCTTATATTTATATCTAAAATACATTATTTATAAGATTTTTAATATATTATTTAAATCAGATTTGAATAAATATCGATGATACATTTTTTTCTGTATCTCAAGAAACAAATTAAAAATTTAACAAAAATCTTTATCTATTTTAATTTTCAATTTGCGATAGATATTTACTAAATAATTATTCTAATGAATTGTTGGCATACATTGTAATTTTTGAGGAACATGAACTGTGCTAGTATTTCAAACATATACCATATTACGTACCATAATGAGGGAGGATGACAGGTGAAATAAATTATAGTTATATGTATTATTTAAAATAAATTAGGCAAAAAAAATTTAATTGTACTACACTACCGTATATTTTAATGTGGTGATCCTTATTTTGGGAATTTTCGAATTTTTACGCTGGCAAGGGCTCATATGGTTAAAAATAAATAAAAAAATATCGCCCAAGGGGCGACTGTGGGTCAGTGGCTAGAGTGTTGGGTCGCTGGCTCGGAGATCGCTGGTTCGAGACCGAGTCTCGGCAGATAGATATTTGCAGTCGCCTCCTCTTGGAAAGTAATGGCAACCTACCAAGAGTATAATTGCCAAGTGACCTCTCCAAATTAGCCATTCGGAACCGGCGTTAAAAAGTAGGTCCCGTATATCTGTGTAAACCAATTAAACACACTCAGCACAGGTATATGTGGAGAGGCGCCGACACCCGTTTCGGGTATGGCACTCGAAGAAGAAGACACTACCGTATATTTTAATGTGGTGATCCTTATTTTGGGTATTTTCGAATTTTTACGCTGACAAGGGCTCATATGGTTAAAAATAAATAAAAAAAAATTATCATTCAAGTTTCAAGTCTCTATCTCAATTATAACCTGTGCTAGAATTATTACAGATTTTTATCTATTATAATTTTTGAGTTACAGCTAGATAAACTTCTGCTATATATCTTAGAGTTACTAAGTTATAGACTCCAAAATTATAATAGCTAAAAATCTGTAAAAAATTTTATGCACCAGAAAATGATAAAAAAATTATATAAACTATAGCGCAGTTAGTTCTCGAGGAATATAAGAATTTTATAGTATTTGAGTCGTCGTACCAGTACAAACAATTTTGCTAGGTCGCATTGAAAAAAGGTTGAGAAACTCTGCTCTATATTACCCATTTTTATACGATTTTTTAACCTAAGGAGATTTTCTAAATGACTTATCATAAAATTATGAATAAAATTCTACAAATGCCACTTCTTACCAACGACATATAACGAGTGTGATTTCTCAATTATTTTAGAAGATGAAAGGCCCTCCTTATTTTGGATATTTTTGAATATTTACGCTGACAGGATCTCATATAGTTAAAAAAAATATTCCCCAAGTTTAAAATCTCTATCTCAATTTTAACCTAGTGCTACACAGCAATTAATTTTCCCATCTAAATAGCATGGGGTTTTTGGCATTGAACGATCCATTTTTTTATTCTGGCCAAATTAATGGTTCAAAAAATTTGAAACTTTTTAGACTTTATCCTTTTAATAGTTGCTATCCCTCAGAATTTTTACAGATTTTTAGCTATTATAATTTTGAAGTCTATAACTTACTTACATTAAGATATAGCAGTATTTTATCTACCTGTAACTCCAAAATTGTAATAGCTAAAAATCTGTAAAAATTCTGAACGATAGCTAGTATTATAAGGATAAAGTTTACAGAATTTCAAATTTTTTGAACTATTACTTTGGCCGGAATAAAAAATTGATCGTTCAATGCCAAAAACCTCATGTTATTTTGATGGGAAAATTAATCGCTGTGTAGCACTTAGGTTAAAATTGAAATAGAGACTTGAAATTTTGTCGATATTTTTTTTTATTTATTTCTAACCATATGAGCATCTGTCAGCGTAAATATTCGAAAATATCCAAAATAAGGAGCGCCCTAATAGGGGTAATTAGGGAGTTTTCTTAGAGGAAGCAGCAGTCAGCTGATTAGCCAACACAGGGTTTCAATTTTAGTAATCCGATTAGAGATCAACTAGCTTTTTAATAGAATTGACAATTTTTGCAAGTATTTAATGAGAAATACAAAGTGATGCACATAATAATGGAGTTTCGATTTTTCTAGGGGGCAATGAGTTTAGTAGGGGGGGGGGGGCACTTCCCTCCCTAACTTCGCTCATGGCCAAAACCCTAAGTATTTGAGTCAGACTCGCACTTTCCCGGTTAAATTTTATTTCGGATACAGAACAAATATTAATAAATAAATTTATTGTATAAGAGAAAATATCAAAATTGAGATTTTTACAAATATTTATGCTTCAAAGTTTCTTGAAAAAACTGTTTTTTTAGAAAATCTCTCTCTCTATCTGTGTGTGTGTGTGTGTGTGTGTGTGTGTGTGTGTTTGTGTTACACATTTCTTGGCTTGACCGTTTAACTGATAATTATAAAATCTTGCATTTAAATGTTTCAAGTAAAAAATTAGAAAGTGAAGAAAAGGATTTTTAAAATTATTATTTTAGAGCATACTTAGTTCGATTACCTACTCGTTTAGATTTTTCAAAAAGGCTCTAAATAATTTGATTTAAAAATTAGAGTTACATATAAGGTAAAGCACCAGTAGTGGGCCTGTATCTGTAGTGGGCCAGATGCAAGAAAGGTGCAAAAATTAGCTTATCCAACTTTAAAAAATAGTGTTATATATAACCCATGGCATGAGCTATATACTAGTATAGCGCAATTTTTCAAAGTTGGATAAGCTAATTTTTATACTTTTCTTGTATCTGGCCCACTACAGATACAGGCCCACTACTGGTGCTTTTACCTTACAATACCATAAAAAGCTTATTTGTAGATTTTATACTCTTGTGACCTCTCAAATATTTTTACCAAAATCATTATGAAATTTTATAAAACTTAAAAAAAAAAAAAAAAAGAATTTAACAAAAATAATCTAAACAAAGATCATAACCAACATCGAATGAATTAAGAAACAAACTATGTAGAATATAATAAATTTAATGAAAAATAAATTACATATAGCAGCCTTAGAGTGTAAATCTGCAAACTCACAACAAGGAAATTTTACAGGGCAGACAAAAAACAAACAAAATTTAATATTGTTGTATTATTTTTCACATTTTTTTTCTACAACTTACTAATTTTAATTAGCGGTTTTACTTGGACAATGCTGCATCTCTTTTTCTTTCGAACGGTATTATTTATATGTCATATACAGGGTGAGTTTTTTTATCTTGAGACACTTTTATAACTCAAAAACAGTGCATTATATGAAAAAAGTTTCAAATAAAAGTTTATTTATATGGAGGGGGAAACTAAAGTACGCTATTTTTTGTTTACCTAGAACAAGCTTTCAAGGGTATTTCAAGGTCAAGTTCTGTTTTTTAAATAGAAACCTATAAATTTGTTTACATATTATGAATCTAGAAAAAAAACTAAGCAACTTTCATAAGAACTATTTTTTTATACAACATCAAATAAACAAAATATTAATTAAATCAATTAGATCTCAGAAAAACCCTAATAATTATTTTTAACAATTATTCAACTTAATTATCAAATAATAATGATTAAATATTTAATTATTAAATAAATTATTTAATAATAATCAATAATTTAATAATTTTCTGACACTGTTCTGAGATATTCAAGAGTGTATTGCAAGTCTTTCTGGATGAGTTCCAATTTCGTTATTTTAGCCTTTTAAGTTTCTTCGTAGCCTTTACATTTCCTGATTTTTTTAAATAGATTTACAGCACAATAAAACGAAGCTCTTGAGGGAGTCAGGAAAATGCTTGGCAACCATTTCAATTGGAACCCCACAACGCTTCTTCCACATACACCATAAATTAAGAACATTTTAATTCTGTCTTCGACAAAAAATGATCCGTTTTTATTATGATAATACATTATAACTATCTACTGGATTGACACGAGAAATAAACTTTTTAAACTCAAGCATTTTAAGTATTTCAATTAAGTAGAAAACAATCTCTTAAATTTGTGTATAATGAAGTTTTAATATCATTATAAACACTTATTTTCATTGTTTTGACTTTTCGATTTAATAATTATTTATTTAATAATTAATTATTTATTCATTATTATTTAAAAATTAATTTGAATAATTTTTAAAAATAATTATTAGGTTTTTTTCTGAGATTTAATTAATTTAATATTTTGTTTATTTGATGTCATATAAAAAAATAGTCCTAATAAAAGTTGTTCAGATTTTTTTCTAAATTCTGAATATGTACATAAACATATAGGTTTCCATTTAAAAAACAAAACTTGACCTCGAAATACCCTTGAAAGCTTGTTCTATGTCGACAAACAATAGCTTAGTTTAGTTTCCCCTTGATATAAATAAACTTTAATTTGAAACTTTTTTCCATATAATGCACTGTTTTTGAGTTATAAGACAGTCTCAAGATAAAAAAACTCACCCGGTATAATAAAAAATGGAATTAGCAGGTTTACACTCTAAGGCGACGATATATAAATCATCAATGCATTTTTGTAATGGAAATCCTTCCTTTGTTGGGTACCTCAATTTTATTTTAAGAAATCGAGGAAAATCAATATTTTAGTTTACTTTATTTTTAAGCAATCGTTTTCATCGTTATTTGAAAATTATCTAATCTATAACGAATGAATAACAAATTAACAAACTATATCGACTCTATAATCAATAGTAATGTATTAAATAAGTTGAAAAAATTAATACTAAAAAAATTATTCCTATATTTTAGGATGAAATTCTCAGCATGGGTGAAACTTATCTTACAAGTTAATTTGGAATTATTTTTATCTGGTTGCAGTATTTTTTATGCTTTAATACGATTACTATTTCCGAGACGACCAAAAAATGTCAGAGGAAAAACTATTGTGATAAGTAAAAAAATAATTACAAACTTTACCTTTAAAAAATTAATTATACCTAATATTTAAGAGTACAATTTATAATCCTTTATAGATAACAGGTGCAGGCCATGGTTTTGGAAGAAGATTAGCGATCAGATTTGGCGGCTTAGGCGCTAAAGTAATATGTGTGGGACGTAATCACGAAAACACCTTCAACACAGTGAGTACTTTAAAAAATAAATTAAATTTTATTGAATATAAAGATAGTAGGTTATAATGAAAAGCAGTCCATAAATTATTTAAATTTTATTCATTTTCCGACGTTTCGGAGACTTTTTTCTCTCCTTCTTCAGGGTATTGAATAGTTATTGATGGGTGATTTCAATACTCTGAAGAAGTAGAGAAAAAAGTCTTCGAAACGTCGGAAATTGAATAAAATTTAAATAATTTATGGACTGCCTTTCATTATAAATTATATCCTATTTATTTTAATTCTATTTTTTTCATGGTGTAATTTCCCCAGAGATATATGATATGTTTGCTTTATTCTCCTGAACCGTTAATCTTATATGGAAAAATTCAATTGATTTTTATACCTGAGGTCTAAGATTAAATTTCAAAATTTATCTTAATTCAAAACTTAAAAAAGCTATCTTTATATAATTATATTTATTTTCTTAGAAAGACGAACAGGTAAGTGAAATAAGTAGGTTATAATGAAAGGCAGTCCATAAATTATTTAAATTTTATTCAATTTCCGAAGTTTCGAAGACTTTTTTCTCTCCTTCTTTATGATATTGAATAGTTATTGATGGGTGATTTCAATACCCTGAAGAAGGAGAGAAAAAAGTCTCCAGAACGTCGGAAATTGAATAAAATTTAAATAATTTATGGACTGCCTTTCATTATAACCTACTTATTTCACTTACCTGTTCGTCTTTCTAAGAAAATAAATATAATTATATAAAGATAGTTTTTTTAGGTTTTGAATTGAGATAAATTTTGAAATTTTATCTTAGACCTCAGGTATAAAAATCAATTGAATTTTTCCATATAAGATTAACGGTTCAGGAGAATAAAGCAAACATATCATAGTATATCTATGGGGAAATTATATCTCTTTATTTATTCGCCCACGGTATAAACCATGAAAAAAACAGAATTAAAATAAATAGGTTATAATCAAAGGCAGTCTATACATTTTTTAAATTTTATTCAATTTCGGACGTTTCGGAGACTTTTTCTCTCCTTCTTCAGCGTATTGAATAGTTATTGATGGATGAGTAAAGCTCGGTTCCCATTTGTCTCTCCTTTCAGTGATAGCAACAATATTACAATATTTTCCAACATTATACCATAAGTGTACTTGGTTATGGTCTGCTTATGGTATAATATTACAATATTTTCCAACATTATACCATAAGTGTACTTGGTTATGGTCTACTTATGGTATAATATTACAATATTTTCCAACATTATACCATAAGTGTACTTGGTTATGGTCTACTTGATAGTAATAATATTACAATATTTTCCAACATTATACCATAAGTGTACTTGATTTATGGTCTCACTTATGGTAATAATATTACAATATTTTCCAACATTATACCATAAGTGTACTTGGTTATGGTCTACTTATGGTATAATATTACAATATTTTCCTACATTATACCATAAGTGTACTTGGTTATGGTCTACTTATGGTATAATATTACAATATTTTCCAACATTATACCATAAGTGTACTTGGTTATGGTCTACTTATGGTATAATGTTGTAAAATATCGTAATATTGTTGTTATCACTGAAAGGAGAGACAAATGGGAACCTAGCTATATTCACCCATCAATAACTATTCAATAGGATATCAAGAAGGAGAGAAAAAGTATCCGAAACGTCGGAAATTGAATAAAATTTAAATAATTTAGGGACTGCCTTTCATTATAATAACCTACTTATTTCGCTTACCAGTCCGTCTTTCTATGAAAATAAATAAAATTGAATTAAAATAAATTTTCACTAATCATGAACAACCCGGAAAAATATTCGAACTAATATACGATCTGATATAATTATATTATATAATGTAATTGCTGACCGGGTGACCTCTTTAAATGTGGGTATTCTTAAAGATAGAATTCATTTGAACTGTGCATATCATCTTGAGAGAAGATTTAAATTGTCATGTTTAAAGTTTAAAAAATCTTAGATGTTATTTTTCTACCCCACTTTCTATAATTTACTTATTAAATATGCACTATTGTAGTTACTTTTATAAAAATAATTTTTAAGAAAAAAATAAAACCGACTTCAAAAAAATTAAATGCAACAAATAAAATACACTAAAAGGTATAAAATAATTATTAACTTATTTAGTTACAACTGAACTACGAAATATTAAGATGAAATTACTTTTTGTAGTCGGTGCCAATGCGATTCATAAAAGGTATATGTTTGGCACCGACTTAAAAAAGTAATTTCATGTTAATATTTCGTAGTTTAGTTGTAACTAAATAAGTTAATAATTATTTTATACCTTATAGTGTATTTTATTTGTTGCATTTAATTTTTTTGAAGTCGGTTTTATTTTTCTCTTTTTAGTGATGTTATTAACAGTGATCCTATGATCAGAACTTGACTAAATTAATATAGCACTATCCCTAAGATACCCCCTTTCCAATAAAAAAAGAATCATCGAAATCGGTTCATAAACAAAGAAGTTAGGCATGAGCAAACCTAACAAAAAGGTCTAATACCTATGAAAAAAATGGGACCAATCGGAAGGTAAACCGAACCCAATGCAAATTTTTTTTTCAAAATCGGTTTCACAATTGGCGGAGATATCAGGTAGCATAGGCACAAAAAAAAAATTCAGTCGAATAGAGAACCTCCTCCTTTTTTTGAAGTCGGTTAGAAATACATGTTGTAGATATTTTCAATAAAACACTAGAAAATTGAGCAAAAGCAGCATAATATTTCATTTAGAGCTGGCAATCGAAGCCAGTTTTTTTCTGCTAACCGGTTTCGGATTATCCATTTTTTTATGAAACCGAAAAATGGTTAAGTATTACATTTCCCTCTTACTCGGTTAACGGGTATTCAATTTTGATATTCCTATTGATTTTTGAGCAATAGCTTACTCATAATTTAACTCACTAATTTTAGTTCTTATTTTTCAACCAACACTAATAAGAGTCATTCATTTATTGGTCCCATTTGTAATATATATGTTGCAGTAACCCCATTTTTAGTAAGAACGGGTTCTTGCTAGTTAAAACGCGTTTCACTGAATACCTTTGTGGCAACTAGAGTTTACTGATGTTAGTTGAGTTTGTTTCAAAGGTCTAGAATCTTCATTTTTGATCTTCTCCACTCAATTTGGGTGTTTGTTTTCAAATTTTTTTAAACGAAAATGTCAAAAATTAGAAGCAAAGTTTTAGAGGATGTAATTTTTGACATTTTCGTTTAAAAAATTTGAAAATAAACTCCCAAAATGAGGCGGAAGTATCTAGACCTTTGAACCAAACTCAACCAACATCAGTAAACGCTAGTTACCACAAAGGTATTCAGTGAAACGCGTTTTAACTAGTAAGAACCCCTTCTCATTTTAAAAAACGTATTTTTACTGCAACATATACATCACAATTCAACAATTAACATGAAATTCATATATTATATTACGGGAATGAACTGTCCCACCAATTCAGTCTGACCACCGAATCCACAACACTAAAGTCCAAATAATACTTAGAAATTATAAAACTACAAATTCTTTTGGCAGAAAATCTTCCGTATTGCTATTTTCGGCACTCGGCTTCGATTCCCAAAGGGATGAACACGACCCTTTAGGTATATAATTAAAACTATCTATTTCACCTCGGATCTAGTAGATGACAATCTCTTATGATTTCTTTAAAAATATTTTCCTTTAAATACAATTAATTACCCTTTTCTATTCTGGTCAATACGAGTTTTATTAAAAAAAGAGGCAGAAAAAATTAACGAAAGCGTCCTAGTGACATCCAAAAATATTTGCCATTTCATTTCTTGTTTAGCATGCTTAGTTAAAAGTGGTTAAACCACTAAGCGACATTGGTATCCTTGACCTTTATTTTTTTCCTATATTTATTTAGACTATTAACTGACCGTGAAATATGCGGTAAGATTTCACATTTTCATTGTTTAATAATTGGATGATTCATACTATAGTTATAGATAGTCAAATATGTATGTTAAAATGGATTTATTCCATAACGCGGCTCGTTAAAAATAGTTGATTGTTTAAAGAGAAGTGAAAATTTTCTAGAGTGACTAACCTTAGAGAGAATAATAGTTTTACATGAACTTGAAACCAATATCGGTATCGACCCCCTGGGAGTCGATGCAATTTTAAAGGGAAGCTGACAATAATGATGATGAAGGGTTAGATAGCCAAATATCCACAGGCGATTGATTAATCGTAATTGAATATTACATTATATACCCAAATAAAAATTGTTACTGAACCAGCAGCTAGAGCAGTATTTATCTAACTTTCCACATAATTTCACCATTACAGCCTAACCTTTTGAGGAACTCAAATTTATATAATGATCTTTAGTAAAGAAGATTTAATTTCTAATAATAAAGTTAATATGAGTGAAATGTCTATAATCAATAGTTTATTAATTAAAATATATTCCAATATTGTAAAGTGAATGAGGGACTTGAATCAATAATATGGTGAGATGGAGACATCCTCTGGATATAACAGACCAAAAAATTATAAATGAGAAAGAAGTTGATCTTATTTAATCTATTTCACTTATCTGGAGGTTCACAGTATGTCTTTTATATAAGAAAATAGCATTTTGATTAAGAATTTTGTAGTTCAAAAGAAATTGTATGAAAAGATTCAATTTCATCTCTTCGGGAGCGAATCAACTAGAAATGGCAAAACATTTGATTTTTTTCCTCATTAAATATTTATTCAAATTTATTGAAATTTCATATCTATGTGTTATTGTCATTTATCTTTTATATAAAATAATTATTATTAGGAAATTTGCATTTTAAAGGGTAGTTTATTTGAAGTCCAATTTGAAAAAACGCTAATAACTCGGTTGAAATTTTTTAAAAATATAAAATTACTTAGATATTATAAAACAATTAATTTTGAATAATTTCTTCAATTTTGAACGAAACCGATTCAGTACTTTTTGAGAAAATCGTCAAAAACCATCTGAACCGTCATAAAACGATGTTTTTTGAAAGCACGAGATGCCTTTGAAAAAAGTTTGAAAAGTCATATGAAACGAAAAATTGACTTGTGACATGGAGTTGAATTTTCAAGTGCTCTCTAAAACGGCCTTTCATAGACGGTTTTCGAGGTTTTTGACGATTTTCTCAAAAAGTACTGAACCGATTTCTTTCAAAATTAAATTAAATTATTAATAGTTAATTGTTTTATAATATCTAATTGATTACATATTTTTAAAAATTATTTCGATCGAATTATTAGCGTTTTTTTAAATTGGAATTCAAATAAACTACCCTTTAAAATGAAAATTTCCTAATAATAATTATTTGATATAAAAGATAAATGAAAATAACACATAGTTATGAAATTTCAATAGATTTGAATAAATATCTAATGAGAAAAAAATAAAACTTTTTGCCATTTCTAGTTGATTCGCTACCGGAGAGGAGAAATTGAATCTTTTCATACAATTTCTTTTAGACTACAAAATTCTTAATCAAAATGCTATTTTCTTATATAATAGATGTACACTGAAACTTCAGATGGATAAAATCAATAAAATAAGACCATTTTTATTTATTTTGGTTTGTTTTATCGAGAACATTTTGCGTTGATTGGGATGTCTCTGACATTAGATAGGGACACATTCTTTGTTATGGATTCATGAAGTCCATTCACTTTACACTATTGAAATATCTTCTAACATTTTAATTTAATATATTTAAATAATAAATAAATAAATAAAATAATTTAAATATACAATTATACCATCAAAAGCAATGTGCCTGGGGCATCCAGGAGAAGCGTCAGAGATCAGTGCAAACCAGTTAAATAATTAAAATTGTTAAGACAAGTTTATTTAAAATAGATTTAAAAACATTAATTTATATGATATATGTAAAGATTTTGTTTGTTTTATTTGAATATATTCAGGGGAAAATTTTCCAGGGTGCAATATCGCATTAGGCTGGGTCGCAAAGCCTCTCGCCATGATACGCAGTACTGTCAGAGAGAATCTCACACATTTTTTATGGATTTTTTTTCAGCTACAATCTTATACTAATTTATATATCATTTCATATATTTAAATTTAATATATAATATAAAAATTAAAATAAAATGATTATATTATATGCTTATTAAAAGCTCTGGGTCTGGCTGGCCACAGGGACTCGCGCTACAGGCCCATTCCACAGCATTATATTATTAATATTGAATAAATAATTTTAATAATAAATAAATTAAAGTTAATTTAAATGAAATATGAAAAACGATTATGATTGATTTATTTGAATATTTTCAGAAGAGAATTCTCACTCTTGGTTTTCTCTTATCGAGGGAAACAATGGACTGAAACTTATACATTATTCACAAACTGATGGGGTCGGCACATTGGTGGGGGAGTGGTTTCCACTGAGGAAGTGATGCCGAGAGTGCTCTCGAAATATTTGGATTAACCATTTGAATAATAAAATAAATTACTGGAAAGAAGCAATTCAATTTATTTATCCTTAACAATAAAAAAATAATTTATTCATTTTTAATATATTTAAATATATGACCATCTATATATATAAAATTGAGGTTTTGTCTGTACATTGGTCCAAATCACGCCAAATTTTGGTTGCACACGTTTCAAGCAAAGTTATGAACGAAAACACCCTCAACAAAATTCCTGTCTGTATGTCTGTCTGTATGTCTGTTTCAGTGGTTTCCGCGAAAAGTTGCTCACGATTCACGTCAAAACGGCTGAAGGGATTATTATGAAATTTCATATTTGTATCAGAGGTCTTCTAACTTACGTTTTTAGCTATATAACGTTTTGATATTTTGACCCCAAAAGGGGGTTTGGGAAGTGCACGAATGAAAATTATCAAATAACTCTTAAACTATTAACTCTACGGGAAATTTTATAATGAGCAAAGTTGTAGGGGATGTGATTTCTGACAACTTTTGTTTAAAAAATTCCCCCCAAAAACCACCCAAAAAGGGGGAAGGAGAAAAATATATAAATTCTTGCCCTTGGAGCAAACTCAACCAAATTTTGTATACATAATCTGTAGGCCTCTAGAGAGCTAGAAATGCAAAAACTAACCACCCAAAATGGGGGGGGGGTCAAAAAATGAAAATTCTTGCTCTTGGACCAAACTCAACCAAATTTTATATACATAATCTGTGGGCCTCTAGAGAGCTAGAAATGCAAAAACTAACCACCCAAAATGGGGGGGCGTCCCCAAAATGGGGGGGTCAAAAAATGAAAATTCTTGCTCTTTGACCAAACTCAACCAAATTTTGTATACATAATCTGTGGGCCTCTAGAGAGCTAGAAATGCAAAAACTAACCACCCAAAATGGGGGGGGGGGTCAAAAAATGAAAATTCTTGCCCTTGGAGCAAACTCAACCAAATTTTGTATACATAATCTGAGGGACTCTAGAAAGCTAGAAATGCAAAAACTAACTACCCAAAATGGGGGGGGGGGTCAAAAAATGAAAATTCTTGCTCTTGGACCAAACTCAACCAAATTTTGTTTACATAATCTGTGGGTCACTAGAAGGCTAGAAATGCAAAAACTGGGTGCGGGGGTGGAGTGGGGGTGGGTTAGGGCATGGGATGCGCGGAGTGGAATGGCGGTGGAGTGAGGGAGTATGGCGGAGTAGGGGTGGGGGGGGGGGGGGGGGGGCACGGGGGTGGTGCAAGGTTGGTGGATGGGGGGTTCAGGTGAGGGTCCAGTGGCGTAGTGGGGTGGTACGGGGTGGGGGTCCGAGGTGGGGGTGCAGGTTAGAGTGTTGAAGTGGTGGTGTGGGGGCGGGGGTTGGGGTGCTGGGTGGGTTTCGTGGAGTGTGGTGGGTTGGAGTGGGGGGTGAGGTTGGGGTTCGTGGGTTGGGGGCCCGAGGTGGGTGGGGGTGAGGGTTGGGGTGGTGGTGTGGGGGCGGGGGTTGGGGTGCTGGGTGGGTTTCGGGGAGTGTGGTGGGTTGGAGTGGGGGGTGAGGTTTGGGTTCTGTGGTATGGGGGCGGGGGTTGGGCACGGGTTCATGGTGCGGGGGTAGGGGTGCTGGATGGGTCGGGGGGGAGTGTAGTGTGAGGGTGGGATTCGTGGGTTGGGGGTCCAGGGGGCGTGCCCCCTGACTAGCAAGAGGGCGGCCGGGGCGCGGGCCTTTGCTGCTAGCATTACATAGGCGCAAAAAATAACAATCAAAATACAGTATTCGAAAATTTTTTGCATTTAGAACTAATGTTAGATGTCAACATTGAAAGGTTTCATTTGAAAAAAAGCAATAAATTTGTCTTACATTTGCATAACTATTATATCCTTTTCCATCTCAAAAAAAGAAAGTTTTTATTTCATCTCTATCAAAGATCCAGATAAGCGAATTTAAATTTTATATTTTATTTCCGAATAAGATTACTTACGTTCATTACATAAATAAAAGAAAGGAGGAAAGATGCTTTATTAAACTATCAAAATAAAAACATTTTTTTCTAAGCTGATTTTGCAATTTATTATATAATATTTCCCATAAATTATCAGTGATTATTTTATAATTTGTTAAAGAGTTTATCTATGATTAAACTAGAAAATGGCGATACACTATTAATTATTACCTTTTAAAGAGCTTATTAAGTCTCCGTAATGATTTGATAATAATAATACAATTATTCTCTTAAAAACAATTTTACATAATAATGATTTAATCAAAGAGAATGTTGGTGAAATAAGTAAATATTTAAAGACGACATGCGCAGTATCTTTAATCGTATTCATTTATATACACCAGGTGTTATTTGACCTACACAAAGATAAATATATAAAAAATATATTTATTATCCCACCTAGAATTTTTTTGCCTTGTAGTGAAAAATTTGTTATCTTGCAAACCCATTCTTATTGTTTTGATTTTATCAAGTCTAATTTCCCGCTACACTAGCTTTTTTATTATTTTTTTAGATATATAAACTAATCATCCTAAATAATGCTGATTATCAAGATCAGACTTGATAAAATCAAAACAATAAGAATGGGTTGCAAGGTAACAAATTTTTCACTACAAGGCAAAAAATTCTAGGTGGGATAATAAATATTTTTTTATAAATTTATCTTTGTGTAGGTCAAACAACACCTGGTGTATATAAATGAATACGATTAAAGATACTGCGCATTTCGTCTTTTTTATTATTTTTTTAGATATATAAATTAATCATCCTAAATAATCAGCATTATTTTATAGAACATTCTTTGTTCATTATCATACATAAAATACAACAATAACTGAGTCTTGTCCTCCAATGCCTCAAATTTCTAAATCAAAATTGATTATTTTTATAAATAAAACGAGTACACCGGCATTTTTGAGGACAAATTATAACTTTAATTCAAATAAAATACACAAATAAAAACCGGGTATACTTTTTTTACCCCCTTCTAAAGATATCTTTTCTATTTGTTTCTTATTTATATATTATTAAAAGGACTAAATTTTTGAAAGTTTCTTTTTGCCGAGAGTAGCAGAAGTTTTATAAATTAAAGGAGAAAATCAAAGAGTGTGTCTTCTGTGGGAGAGCAGAAGACACACTCTTTTATTGTCTCCTTTAACTAAATTATTTGTAACTAGGAGTGAAAGTAACAAGGAGTGAAATAAAAATTGACCTTAAAAGTGAAATAGGTTTATTGGGTTGGTCAGGCCACATTATGACAGGAAAGACGGCGCAAAGACGCCGACCGAATACGTAATAAATGCATGGTTGGAAATGAGCATAATATTCGAAAGTTCATTCTTGCATTTCATAGATGATATTAAATCTAAATATACTGTATAAATATTTACCTAAACTTTTAGTTAGTAATATGTTTATTTTTATATTATGTTAATTACAATTAGATCACACAATGAATAATCAAAGTAGACTTCTTTTCGCGAATCCGGATTTTATTTTTTCGGAAGCTGCCATCCTTCAACTTTATCTGTAGGTATCTAGAAACACGGCAGTGTGTCAGCCAAGTTCGGAAAAAGGGCGACGCAACGGCCATGTGTATATTTACACGAACCATTTCGAGCTACTTTCGACCCACCCATAATTCAAAAACTATTAGACCTAGACACTTGAAAGTTTGCATGTCTAATAAGGCCCACCTGAACATCTAGAATCCCAAATTTCATGAATTAAAGTATTATAGTTCTTGAGTTATTAAGCTCTGAAAAGTGCCATTTTTAACACTGACTGACTCACATATCAAAAACCTAAAGTACTTCCGCGGATCCTAGAATGCTGAAATTTGGCATACTGGTAAATTTTGGGCTAAAATTAAAGGAAAAAATCTTTTTTTTCAGGACCTGATATTAAGGGGTGAAATTTATTATAGGCTTAATTAAAATATAGTGAAAATACAATCAAACTAGAATTGGCATACTGGTAAAGCTTGGCACATTAATAAAGCAGTAAATTGAAAAACCGAAACTTTCCGAAATGGAGGGGTGAAATTTATAAAAAACCGACCGTATTTTTAACAGATATTTTATGAGAAATATTTAATATTATTAATAAAAATGTTTAAATGTGTAATTATTTAGATAAAACTTTTCAAAAATTAATGATATCTGACCAAAAACATAAATGTGAAAAAGGGGCCAAAATCGGTACAAACGGCTTTGCTGACAAAAGAGTTGAGATCTAAACGGGTACCAAGTTCCATATCAGTTGCTTAAATCATAGCTATAGGGATGAACAACGATCTTCAAATGATTTAAAAGAAAATTTCTTAGGTTCTTTGATATTGAATTTATAACTTGGAAAATTTTATATCCAACTAAATTGTTTGTAGTATAAAATAGAACAACTAACTAAGCTAAATTGTAAGCTTGTATTAAATATCATCACGTTAAACTTAAGTTATTGACTATTATAACTTGCAGAGTTATAAAGTAAATATCAAAGAACGTAACGAATTTTCTTTTAAATCAATTGAAGAACGTTGTCCATTCATATAGCTATGATTTAACCAACTGCTATGGAACTTGGCACCGTTTAGATCCCAGCTTTTAGTCGGCGAAGCCGATTGTTCCGAAGTTGGCCACATTTTCACATTTATGTTTTTGGTCAAGTATAAGTTAAATATGCTACTTTGAGTACCTTATATAACTATATATAGATTTATTTATTTTTTTGTCAAAAATGCTAAATTTTGCCCTTTCCTCGACATACTTTTTTATAACATTAAATTTTAAAATTGAAGAAAATAAAGTTCTATGTGGGGGGGGGCGTCTCTGACCCCCCGCTTGGACAATTCGGCCGCGGCACACTTCCGAGATCATAAGTAGATCTTATATACCGGCGACCGCCCCCCCCCCCCCCCAAATCAGAGGTCTGGATCCACGCCTGTCAATAGGTAACTTCGAATTAGTATTTTGTAGTTATAGAGTTTCCTATATTGTTATATATGAAAATGTAGATAATTTTATTGCGAATTAATTAATTTATTTATTTATTATATTTTTATTTTATTTAATTTTTTTAACAAAAATAGCTATGCTGGGAAATTGGATGTCGACCCTATCAAGTTTTGTTTATTAATACATTATTTTATCAAAATATTAATTTAATCATAAAACTCGATAGGTGAAGCTCGACCTAAGTCGGGATCTTCTACTCTAAGATATATAAAATTGTATAAATAAGGTTGTATAAACAATAAGTAAATTTTCTTGCAACAAGTAGCTCACAAGATGATTTTAACTCCGAAACTAGCTCACGCACATATTAAGGTTGTAGACCGCTGATTTAAATCTTCAATTTCTAAATATCTCTTAAAATCGGTTGTCTGTAAAGTCGGTTTACTGACGATAGTTGAACGTGACAACATCATAAGAAAATACCATTCCATCAGTATTTTCTTATGACGTTGTCACGTTCAACTATCGTCAGTAAACCGACTTTACAGACAACCGATTTTTTTCATAAAATTCTTCGTTCAGAAAATCATTTTAAATTTACAAAATACTTGAATAAAATTTATTGTTTAAATTTCTACTCGACTGTTAAAATTTAATTTTTGATTTTATTATTTTATAATAATAAATTTTGTATTGACATTATTTCTTTCAGCAAGTAAACTGAATAAAAGTTGTTGTTCAATTAGTTACTTAATTATTTTTGCAAATTTAATTGTAATTTGTTGTAAAAAAGTAATAATTTTGAATAATTTATTATAAGAATAAACTGTGATTAAATTATTGTTCATAAATCTTAAATTTAAAATTTAAAATTTGGAAACATCATTAAAAATTTTGTAACTGTAGCTTTTAAAAAGCCCGCCTCAATCTTTGTCGCTCGTCCGCGCTTTCGCTTGCACTTCAAGCCTTAAATGGAACGCCTCAGAGCGAGGTAACGCCGCATGAGTCATGTTTTTTCGTGCGTGCAGCCGGCTCCATCGAATTATAAGACGTTGTCACGTCAAAAATAGCGATATTTCCTTTAATACCTTGTGTTTTTCAAATAAATGTAGGCTTGGGAGATTCGCCAGCAAGGAGGCGAGGCGTGGCCCTTCGAATGCGATGTACGTCGACGGGATGCTGTTTTCAATTTAGCCTCACAAATTAATACTCAACTAGGAGATGTGGATATTCTAATCAACATGGCTGGAGTTTATCCAGTTGTCCCGTTACTTTCTACTCGACAAGAAGAAGTACTTCAGATATTCGAGACTAATACACTTGGATCTTTATGGGTGAGGATGATTTTTTAAACTTTCGGTTTCGTCAATTACGCATACCTTCACGATTTTTTTAATTCATAGATGCTCCAGGCGTTTGTGCCCACAATGCTGGAGACCAATTCAGGACATGTTGTTCAAATGTCTTCGGGAGCTGCTGTAGCACCTGTAGCCCATGAAGTGGCATATTCAGCAAGCAAAGCAGCAGTAACAGGTGATTAATTAGATTCCATTGTAGATATGTATGTTTTTTAATATTATGTAAAAGTATAATTTGATTATTTTATTATTATTTAGTTATGATGGATGGTCTTATTGAAGAATTACGTTTACGCAAAGACTGTCATGTCAAAATCACAACAATTCATCCTTATTACACAAGCAACCGACATGATTTGCCTATAAGATTTGAATTAAGGTAATTTGTTCATTCTTTAGGAATTATTACTTTACCATACAGGGTATGGTCAAGTATTGTAATCGTCACATGATAAAAGTGTTTTTTTCCTTCTTTTTTTCGAAATATCTCAAAAACGGCTAAAACTATTTTGATTAAAAAAATTGACCGAAACCATGGCATTTAATTCTACAAGAACCTCTAATAAGTGAACGTCGAAAAAATTATATTTTTTGAGATAATAACTGTTTTGCCAAAATGTCTGTTAGTTAGTCTGTCTGTTAAGTCTGTGCATTACCAAATTTTTATGGACGAGCTAACTCAAAAACAAGTGTGAATATTGAAAGTAAATTTCACAAGTAGTTTTGGTCCATTGAGATTAAGAGCTGATTAGATTTTGGTGCATATCGACCCAAAATTAAGGGGGTGGAGGGGGTTAAAAATTAAAAATCTAGGCCATTTGAGCAAACTCAAACAAATTTTGTATAGATAATCAGTGGACTAGAAAGTCTAAAAATGCAAAAACTAACCGCCCAAAATGGGGGTGTAGGGTCAAAAAATGAAAATCTTGGCCATTTACCAAACTCAACCAAATTTTGTATACATAATCAATGGGACACCAGAAGTATAAAAATGCAAAAACTAACCTCCCCCTACATGATTATAAATAATTTTAGGGGCCAGGTTGTATGGTAAAGTCAAGTGGATGGCCACATCAGGACACGTCATCTTATTTTTTAAAGTAATGAAATGATTATTTAAAATATATTATTAATCTCAATAACTCACAGCTCAGGATAATTGAAACACTGATTTTGAATAAAAAACTTTACTAGAATGTCATAGTTTAATTAAAGTTAAATTAAAGAAAACTAAGAACTCTGAAATCTATTAAGGAGGAGGTCCATATTTATTAAATAAACTGATGTGGCCATCCACATGACCTTACCATACGCCTGGCCCCCTCTTAGATTTAATATTATTTATACATTTATATTATAAATTCATTTTATAGTATATTTCATTTTTCTTGTTTTTTTTTTTTTAGTTTGAAAATTTGATAATTTTAATTTTTAACCCTCACCCCCACCCCCCGCCCCTTAATTTTGGGTTCGATTTCAATCAAAATCTAATCAGCTCTTAATCTCAATGCACCAAAACTACATGTGAAATTTCGTTTTGATATTCACACTAGTTTTTGAGCTAGTGCGTCCACAAAATTTTGGTAACTCACAGACGCACATGACTAACGTACTAACAGACATTTTTACAAAACAGTTATTATTTCGAAAAATATAATTTTTTCGATGTTCACTTATTAGTAATTTTTTGTAGAGCGAAATACCATGGTTTCGCTCAATTTTTTTAATCAAAATAGTTTCAGTCGTTTTTGAGATATTTTGAAAAAACGAAGCAAAAAAAAACACTTTTTTCATGCACGATTACAATACTTGACCATTCCCTGTAATTTAAATGGTGCATAACATTGTAAAGTAAATATTACATGCTTTTAAAACATATTTTTTTGATATTTTCTATTTTTTTTTTTAATCAAAAACAAAATGGGGGTCCGGTTTTAGGCACTTTCCTCTATCTATAATATTTTTCATACTTAAATTAAGCAGAGGGTTCTCTCATTGATTTTCTCTGTTCCTATCGGAAATTATATAACTTAATAAATATTTATAAGATTTGAATTAAGATTTGATCGATTGTCCCCAGATCTCGTGGTTGATCAAATAATGCTTGGAATTCTACGTGAAGAAGAGTGGTTATCGATACCGAGATACATGTGGTTTTTCGTTAATTTAATGAGGTAATTATATTTCTTCAAATATTATTTATATTAATTTTTTTTTTTAATAAACATTTTTTAATAATTTGTTTTTTGTTTATTCCCAAATTTAAGATGCATACCAAATTCTGCTCGTAAACGGTGGCGTAATATTTTCTATTGCCGAGTCTGGGATCTACGTGGGGATCCCCCGAATACTATAGTCCCCATTGATGAACCAGATAAAAATCTTAATATTACAATGCCAAAGATAACTAAATCTGATTTGAACCAGAAGATTAACGTAAACGAATTTAAAAGTAACGGAATACAAAAAAATATCCCTGAAAAGGTATTATATAATGACTAAAACTAATTTCTCAAATATTATTCTTTAATATAAAATTAAATGATAGGTCATGAATTCACCCACATATCTTTTAAATTAAATGCATTAGATTCGTATGAATTTAGACAACAGGTTTAATCAAAATTAAAATTAACTTGGTTAAAGGGGTTCGGGACTGTTTATCATTTTTCTAAGAAAATTCTCAAATTTTTACCATCGAATCATTGATGTATTAAATATTTATTCCCGAAATTTGAAGTTGATCGACTGTCCCATTACCGAGAAATAAATTATTGAAAATTGTCCTTTTAACTTGGTAATCGTTTTTGTGTTAAATAAATGTTTTTATAAAGATAAACAATTTATTTCAATATTCTTGTTAATATTATCAAAACAAAGATTTTTATTTTAAACTAGCTTCAAGGCCCGCCCTCGGTGGGCTTTTTACTAGCAGGGGCTTTGCCCCTGGACCTCCACGTGGCTGCTTTATTGATGTATATATAATATATATTTGGTTTTAATCTTTAAAATATATTTTTAAAGAAATTCCAAAAGTTAATTAATTCTTTTCAGTCAGTATAGTTTCAATAATCCTTTATAATTAACTTTGAAATAAATAAATAATATTGAAATGAATGAATGGGCTCGAATACAAAAGCCAAAAGGCTTAGTTCTTTTGAAATGGCTGAGGGTCTTAAATACAATAGAAAAAAGATGAGGTGAAATTCCCAAGGGTATTTTTAAGAAAAATGATTTTTAAATAACATATTTTATTTTAAATTAAATATTTTTCATCTATATATATAATCAAAAGCTTGGCTGAAGCTTTTTTTATTCTTTTCTACCCTATTAAATACGGTTTTCAGATTTTTTTTAAATTTTCTTTTATTCTTTGGCAATCTATGTTGGCTAACCTGAATTTTATTCGTTTATCATGAATTTTCCAATTTTCCGGGCAACTTTTCCAATTTTTTTTTACGTATTAACCTGAATTGGACTATTACGAACATTTAAAAAAAATAGCCAAATCGGTTAAAGCATTTGAGAGATCTGCGGTTACGAAGAAACAGAAATTCATTTTTATTATTTAGATTAACCTCATTATTAACAATTTTTTTATTAAAAAATTTAGTAGGCAGACGTTGTCTGTCACTCTGCAGAAATTCAAAAGTTTTTTTCGAAGATCAACCAGATAGATATGCTGTCCCGAACTCCCTTAAGGAGTAGTTTTCTTTATTAGCCCCAAAGCTGTAAAAAACATATATGTTAATTAATTTCTAAGCTTGACTTCTCAAAATAAGGAGATGAAACGATGCTTCGAAATTAATATTTTATTATTATTATTAAAAATATAATAGTCCATATACTTTTAAGAATAATCCAACTATTAAATTAAATATAAATTAATTAATTTGTTCTCGCCCATATCTCTATTTATATAAAAGTTAGTGAAGATTTGAACTTGAATCTTTTGCAAATGAATTTACAATTAGTTACCTTTCATCTCACATTGATTTAATCAGGATCTAAGAATAAAATGTCTATAAGTTCTTGATTTCAGTATATATTATAATATTCATATTAAATTGTTACATATTATCGTCCTCAATTTGATTTAAAGATTTGAATTATTGCTATACAGAACACTTAGATAATTAAAAGGCTTATTTATTGTTTAATTAACAAAAATTGTTGGAAGAAACGTTGCTCAAACAATAAACAAGCATTTTATATAAGCGCCCTGTTCACCAATAATTAATATCATTAATTTATTAAATGATTAATTGAACTTTTCCACAATTTTTATTTGAATAATTTCAAAAATATGCCAGATACAAAAATTGTCTAAAAATTGCCACTCTGTCGCTCCCCTAGAAACGGCATTAATTAAAATAAATTAAATCTTAATTCAGTGTAAATCTACTAAATGAGCTCTGGGCCATCTAAATGTGACCCATTTGTTTCTGAAATAAAAATTTAAAGAAAAACGAATCGATTTTTTCTTCATATTTTAACTAGTAAGAACGTAAGACGTTTTAACTAGTAACCCGTTCTTACTAAAAACGGTTTTTTACTGCAACATTATAGAAAAAGCAAACTGAATTCGTGTATTTACGATTTCGTGTGATAGTCGATCATATTTTAAAACCACGTGTAAAACAGATACCGTGTAAATCGAGGGATGGTTGTATTTACATTGAACAACGAGTTTATAAAAATTCTGAACCAATATCCTGGTGAAGTATCACTGTAAGATGAAACGTAGCTAAGTGAAAATAAAGTAAAATAAATTCAAATTCCCTCTCTAGCTCCTTATATTTAGTTCAATATTTCTAAATTAAAGGGACAATAAAAGAATGTGTCTTCTGCTGGAAAAAGAAATTTTTTAATTTATTTATAACGAGACTATAGTTTTGAGGCCTTTGCCCTCTTCATCAGTATATTACAATTGATTCACAGGAATTTTTTAATAGACTGATGCAGAGGGCAAAGCCATCGAAACTATAGCCTCGTTATGAATAAATTAAAAAAATTATTTTTCCAGCAGAAGACATACTCTTTTAAATTGAAAGTTTTTTTTCCGAAGGTAGCAGAATTTTTATATATTGAAGGAGACAATAAAAGAGTGTGTCTTCTGCTGGAACTATAAATTTTATTTATAACGAGACTATAGTTTCGAGGGCTTTGCCCTCTTCATCAGTTTATTACAATTGATTCCCAGGAATTAATGTATGGATGGAAGACTTTTCTCCTGTGAATCAATTGTAATAGACTGATGAAGAGGGGAAAGCCCTCTAAACTATAGTCTCGTTATAAATAAAATTTATAATTCCAGCAGAAGACACACTCTTTTATAGTCTCCTTCACATACTCTTTTATAATCTCTTTTAATTTATAAAAATTCTGCTACTCTCGGCAAAAGAAACTTTCAATTCAATATTTCTATTTTAAAATTGATTTTGTTAAAGTATTAATACTATTTTATTTCATAATTTTTAAGATAATAACGGAAAAGACGACAACAGAACCAATTGGAGCAACATATATTTTAGAAGATCCTCCATTAGAAAATATAATCCATGAAAATATAAATGAGACCATCAAAGAAATTGAACTTAAGGAAGAAATTAAAAATGAAATAAACGCAATAGATAAAATCTCAGACTCGGATGCTAGTGATTATCATCTGGATCCTTTACCTGTTCCAGTTAGATCAGGAAGTGATGGAAGAATTGTTTTACACACAGGAGATAGGAATTCAATTGAAAATCAAGATAAGGAGAAGATAATTTCGAATACAGATGAGAAAGAAATTAATAGCGGATTAAAAACAGTTGCCTATGTCGATGATGATAAAATAACAAAAAAATATGAAAATTTGGAAAGTATACAAAAAGATGAAGAAAAAGGAAATGAAATACAAATTAAAGAAGATATAATTATAGGGAAAACAATATTAGATGTTGATAAACAATCCAGTAATAGTCAAGATAGTGAAATAGAAAATGAATTTAAAATTTGTATCCAAGTTGGAGATGAAAAGATAAATTCATTGGAGAATCAATTAATTCAAGAAAAAGATCCATTGGATCTAACAAAAATGTAAAGTTCCAATTTTTAACAGTTAAAATCATTTTAAATTCGTTTGCTCAATTTTGATTTCCTATTAAGAATTATTATACAGGATGGGGCATAAATATCTACCGTATTTTGAAGAGGTATAAAAAATGAAACAATTTAAATAAAAAAAAAACTAAATATATTTTTGAAAATAACATAAAATAATTTTTTTTTTAAAGTGATTTAAACATTATATCAGATAAAAAAGGGGGAGGGTCAAAAATGAAAATTCTAGCCCTTTCGACCAAACTATATATACAAAATTTGGTTGAGTTTGGTAGAAAGGGCTAGAATTTTCATTTTTGACCATCCCCCTTTTTCGTCTGATATAATGTTTAAATCACATTAAAAAAAAATATTTTACGTTATTTTCAAAAATATATTCAGTTTTTTTCGAGTTAAATTTTTTCATTTTTTATACCACTTCAAAATGTGGTAGATCTTAATGCCCGATCCGGTGTAATTTAAGGCCCTCCAAAATGTATTGGAAATTTGAAATATTTTAAAATATTAAAACATTTATTTATTATTTATTGATTGAATCTTTAAATAAAAATCAATATGCTCTTTTTTCAATCTCTTCTTTTATTTAATATTAAAAAATCTTTCTCACAAAATCAATTTTTTACTAGGGTGAGTTTTTTATCTTGAGACAGACATATAACTCAAAAACAATGCATTATATGAAAAAAAGTTTATTTATATAAGGGGGAAACTAAACTACGGCATTGTTTGTCGACCTAGGACAGGCTTTCAAGGGTGTTTCGAGGTCAAGTTCTGTTTTTAAATGGAAACCTATATGTTTTTGTACATATTCTTGATCTAGAAAACAAAACCGAACAACTTTCATTAGAACTATTTTTTTATAAGACATCAAATAAAAAAATATTAAATCAATTAGATCTCAAAAAATCCTAATAATTATTTTTAACAATCATTCAACTTAATTATCAAATATTTTTTTTTTTACTTAGTGAAAGTGGTGTAGGTTTTAGGTGAAACATGATATTAATTAATAAAGTAAAGGGAGTGTAGTTTCACAGTGAATGAAATAAAACTCAAAGAAGTTTATACAAACACAATATATTTCTGATTATTATTCCATCATCAGGAGTTTACAGGTTAAAAACTGAAATATATTCGGTTTGTATAAACCTCTTTGAGTTTTGTTTCATTCACTGTGAAACTACACTCCATTTATTTTATTAATTTGATCAAATATTTAATTAGTACCTGGAGCCACCGAGCGATGCACGGTAACCAAACGCCCCCTGGACCTCTCCCCGCGCCACCCCAAACCCGCCCCCGAAACCATGCACCTCACCCCCCCCCCCCCCGGATACTCCATCTACGCACTCCCCACATTCATCCCCACCTCGCACCCAGTTTTTGCATTTCTAGCTTTTTAGTGGTCCACAGATTATGTGTATATAGGTATATAAATAAATTCCGTATAATTATTTTTTTTAATTAAATAACAATTTATCGAGTTTTTTAATCAATTAAATAAATAATAAATATAATTTTATTGAAGCAATTTTTTACATGAAATAATGTATACATTGTATTTGAGGCTTCGATTTTGGAGATTACTTCCCCACTATCGACTGTACTTGATCTTCTAGATTGCAATAATATTTTTAGTCCGTGTTTTTTAATAAGAAGAATTTTAATCAATTAAATTGGCAAATTTTAATATATAACAATATTTGGTATAAAGTATTAGTGGGTTTTAAAATTAAAAAACCAATTAAAAATAAAAGATAATTGAAAAAAATGTAAACAAACTTTTTTATTGAGATTTTCATCTACCAATAATTACTTTAATTAAGAAAAGATCAATTAAGACTAAATTTGTCGAGGTCCAGACCTAGCCAGATCGCTTTCTCATCTTCAAAACTTGTTAATAGAATTTGTTTCATCAAAATCGGTAGAGCCGTTTTCAAAATAGAACTAAGAAACAAATATATATATATAAATAAATATAAATTAATTTAGAATTCCGCGGAGTAAACTCGCGAGCAAATCCACTCAACGGAATTTTTAACAAATTATAAGTAAATTTGTTTTTCTAGTATATTTATACAAATATAGAAAATTATCAAATTAATTAAATTAATCTTAAGAAATTCAAAGAGAAATTCAAAGATGTTTTTATAAAGCGAAATTTAGAGAATACTTAGCGAGTTTTTATAAAGCGAAATTTAGAGAATCGCTAAGTATTCTCTAAATTTTGCTTTATAAAAACATCTTTGAATTTCTCTTTGAATTTCTTAAGATTAATTTAATTAATTAAATAAATATATATACAAACAAATATATAAACAATTTTTGCTCCTTTAATAAGAGTAGATAAATTAAATAAATAATTTTATAATTTTGCTACACTGTTCTGAGACATTCCAGAGTGTATGAGTGTATCACAAGTCTTCTGGATGAATTCCAGTTCCAATTTCGTTATTTTGGCCTTTTAAGTTTCTTCTTAGCCTTTACATTTATTGATTTTTTTTATTAGATTTACAACACAATAAAATGAAGCTCCTGAGGGATAAATTATTAAATTATTTATTTAATAATTAAATATTTAAACATTATTATTTGTTAATTAAGTTGAATGATTGTTAAAAATGATTATTAGGATTTTTTTGAGATTAATTGATTTAATATTTTTTTATTTGATGTATAAAAAAATAGTTCTAATGAAAGTTCTTCAGTTTTTTTTCTAAACTAGGTATATGTATAGAAACATATAGGTTTCCATTTGAAGAACAGAACTTGATCTCGAAATGCCCTTGAAGGCTTGTTCTGGGTCGATAAACAATGGCGTAGTTTAAAATAAACTTTTATTTGAAACTTTTGCATTGTTTTTGAGTTATAGGACTGTCTCAAGATAAAAAAACTCACCCGGTATATGCTTCGACCATTTCATCTGTCCATCTTAAATGTTTTTTTTACTTTCACATTTATATTCTATTCTATAGAATATAATGGGGAAGTATTGCGATCGCCTGTCTGGGTCCTGACTCTTTGAGAGTTTGTTTTCATATATACTTATACATAATTATTACATATACAATATTTATATGAAAACTTCTTATATTACCATAATCCGCCTTCTTTTTTTCTTCAATCTTTTTCTTTTAAACTTATAAAAATTTATTAACTTGCAGAACAAGTAAATACATTATTTGAGAATACCAAGGATTTAAGTTTTATGATATAAATGGTCGCAATCTTTAGCAAGTTTGGTTAGCAGTTTGAAATTTTTTATATAAATTACGGAATAGTTCTGATTTCATAAATTATGTTTATTTTTAGTTTCTTTGAATTTTCATTTTATTTTGCTTTAACTTTACTTTAGAAGTAAATCTGGAACAGAGATATCGGGGAATCTTGGAAGGCTTAAAAAGGTGTTATTTTTTATTATCATCTATTCTGAAAGGTCTCTCGTAAAATATCCATACTTATTAGTGAAGCTTATTGTGGGTTACTTGAAAAGTAAGGTGTATTCAAATAATTTAAGAACAGAAAAGAAATTAAATACAAAAATTCGAAATCAGACCTATTACACATATTATACAATTTTTCAAACTGTTATACAAATTTTCGTACACTTATCTATATGCAGGGCCGGATTTAAGAGTATACTGCCTATATATAGGGTAAAGTCCATTTGCCGCCCCCTCTATAGTTCATATTTGCTTAACATCCTGTGAATTTGTATTATGTTATAGTTTTAGAAAGTAGGCTATTTAGAAGGACTGAAAAACATATTTTTAAGTAACATGTATTCTTAAATTCGTACGGAAAATATTATTAACGTCTGAAATACTTCATTTTAACTTTTGAATAAATTGTCAAACTGCCGCCCCTGAAAATTTGCCTCTCTAGGCTGCAGCCTACTTAGCCTATTTAGAAATACGGCCCTCTCTAGATGAGTGTATTGCTGAAAATGGTGGTAATTTATGACCCACTATATTTAAGTCCATTCTCATTCTTGCTATTCTTAAATTTATATTTACTTGTTCTGTAGCTTAAGTTAATAAATGTTTACAAGATATTTAAAATGAACAGTATATTTAGACGGGCCCTATATAAATATTATTATTTTTATATATACATTATAAAAAGTATAATAGATTCATATTATTTTTTGCAAAAGTTGCATGACACCGTAATCATTACTTTTTGGTAGTAACAGTTTCATCATTATAATATTAAAATCGGTAATAAAAAACCCTTTTCTACCTGAAAGAATTGTATTGGGATTAACATTAATTAGATAATAATATGCACCCACCGAATCAGTGTCGTAACTAGCTTTATGAAGCCGAATTATTATTATTATTTTTTTGTGACCTCTATTGAAATAAATAGTTACGTGAATAAAGAATAAAAGTATTCGGTCCCTATGTGAAAAGTAAAAAACCTTTATCGCTAAACAAATGACCCGAAACCTCATAGTCTATTAGAAAAAAAACCGACTTCAAAAAAATAATAAAAACTGAAAAATCAAAATAATAAATTACTCTAGACAGTATAAAATAATTATCTAATTTAGTTACAAGCGACGGGTGAACCGCGACCTAATATCGTGTACACCTACTTCCACTTCCACTTTCATTTCCAAGTAGAAGACAATAGATGTAGGGGTGAATTCCAAAATAATTCCACATATTTTCAAAGAATTGTACAACTAATTCCAATTGCAGTTCACCCTTCGGTTACAACTAATCGACGAAGTTTAATTAGTGGGACCAACCTTAAGGTACCACCCTTTCCAATGAAAAAAATCATCGAAATCTGTCCACATGGTAAAAAGAAATCGAGACACATACTAAAAAAAAAGTTTCGGAGAATCGCCCCTCCTTCTTGAGGGCTTAAATGGATAACGTAGGAACCTACTTAGTCCTGTTAATTAATAAATTAATATTATTTTTAATTGTATTTAATTTCAAAACTTTGTGCGATACCTTGAGCAAGTAGTGGGTCAAAACGTTGAAAAAAAAAATTAATTAAATTTTAGTCAATTCTGGCTGCGAATAAAATTTGGTCTTTTTACCTGAATTCAAAATCTTAAATAATATTAATATGGTATATTGCTTTTAACAAAAGCCAGGTTCTACATAAAGAATAATCGAAGAAAGCTGTCCGCCTGTATCTATGCAACCTACTTGGACGCCTCTGGATCGTACTAGCCTAGCCTACAGGCATCCTTGTTAAATGAATATTTTTCATAATGTTTAAAATTTGACGGCCATCTTCCATGAACTCATTTCTTATTTTTCTAATTAGCAATGTCGCGATGATGCCTATATCGAAAGGCTTAAGTAGCTCAGGGCGTAGGGAAACATTTGCAAAGAATGATATATTAAATAGTGGCTTCTAATCAAAGTTTCTCAAAATGAATAATAAATCTTGTTAATTAGTTTTAAGAAGAAAATTGTATATAATAGAATATTTACTAACTCTATTCATTTTTAGATTTCTTTAATGTATTATTTATTATTTTTCTAAATTTTTCATTAATTTTGTATCATAGTTTGTAACTATGATACTTTGAATATTTACAAAGTCCGTCATGGTCTTTTTGTATAAAAAATAAAACAAAAACAAAAAAGCGGTCCTGTATATATATATATATATATATACATGTATAATATATAAATTTTTAATGAATCTCTAAAACAATAATTGTTTTTATTATTATTAAGTGAGTAAATTTTTTAGCAGAAAAATGTAAAATATTTATTTGTTTTAATAAAATTATTTTTATTAAGGACGTTCCCTAATAAATCGATTTTCTATCCCGATTGATGTTAAAGCGACTGTTTCATTAAATAAGAATCGTAATTTTCTTAAAATTATTTTGAAAAACTGAGAATCATTAATTGAAGATATAACAAATATTTTTCTGTTAAAATAACTGTATCAAGCGGTGTTCATTTTGTATGAAAAATGTTAAAAGTTAGGTACTTTTGATTGTTTTCGTTTTGTCTCTCATGGCATGTCAAGTGAAAGATGGTGACTTGACAACGTCGCACTAAAATCACTCAATTTTTCCATATCTAAAAAACTTGTCCGGCTAGTGCTTTGAGATTTTTAGCTAATTCTCTCAACCTAACTATACAGTTCTCATCTGGAATTTCGCATTGAGCTGTTTTATGAAGTGTTTTTTTTTATTCTTTGCCTTTTAGCCTCGGTAAGAATGCAATGTTGCCAGATCCGAGAAACGATGTAGTGAAAATATTTTTGCCTTTCTGCGCTGTGGAAGTAGTGGAAAGAGCGAACTGCATCTGAGCTATATTAGGGAACGTCCTTAAGTTATTTATCACGAAGGCGGGCGTCGCAGTTAGTTTTATATTTATATTGATATCACTTCTCAAATAGATCAATCGAGTGAATAAAGCTTGAAAGATATTTAGTTTTTTCGAACCTACTTATTATATATAAACTACAAGCAATGACGCTCGCTTCCGAAAAATTCGTACGGACAGATAGACCAAAATATTGTTGAAAGTGTTTTTTTTTTCTCTCATAACTTTGTTTGAAACGTGTTCAATGTACATCCAATGTTTGGTAAGATTTTAAGAAATCTACATACAAAATATTAATTTTATATATGTATAATACATAATTAAAAATATACGAAGAAGGTTTTTAAAATATAATAACAAAATTAGAAAAATTTTATTTTATTATAAATATTAATAAAAATAGAAAATATATATTTAAAATAAATCGTGTATTGAAATATATTTAATATATATTTATTCAACATACATATTAATTAATTATTATGATTAAATAATTAATAATAATAATGGTGTTTTTATTTATGGACCCGTCTTACAAATACAGGGTGGGGCATAAAGATCTACCACATTTTTAACAGGTATAAAAAAATGAAAAAATTTAGCTAGAAAAAACTGAATATATTTTTGAAAAGAACATAAAATATTTTTTTTTAATGTGTTTTAAACATTATATCAGATGAAAAATGGGGGGGGGGTCAAAAATGAAAATTCTAGCCCTTTTGACAAAACTATGTATTCAACATTTGCTTAGTTTTTGCATTTCTAGCCTTCTGGTGGTCCACAGAATATGTATACAAAATTTGGTTGAGTTAGGTCAAAATGGCTAGAATTTTCATTTTTTACCCTCCCCCACATTTTGGGTGGTTAGTTTTTACATTTCTAGTCTTTTTGGAGTCCACAGAATATGTATACAAAATTTAATTTAGTTAGGTCAAAATGGCTAGAATTTTCATTTTTTACCCTCCCCACATTTTGGGTGGTTAGTTTTTACATTTCTAGTCTTTTTGGGGTCCACAGAATATGTATACAAAATTTGGTTGAGTTTGGTTGAAAGGGTATAATTTTCATTTTTGACCTCCCCCCCCCCCCCCAACACACACACACTTTTGTCTGATAATGTTTAAAACACATTTAAAAGAAAATTTATTTTATGTTCTTTTCAAAAATATATTTAGTTTTTTTCTAGTTAAATGTTTTCATTTTTTTATACCTCTTCAAAAATCTGATAGATCTTTATACCCCCTGTATGTACATTTTTACTCAATTTAATTAGACAATTTATTCACTTGGAGTCGTTTGACTGTCTGGAAAGATTCCGAATTTAATAGACAATAGATACATGAATATTCATATTTTTTCTTCTTTATACACAGTTGACATTTATTTGATTAAATGATTATTTTTCGATCTTTAATATATTTGCTTGATTTTAATGATGGAATAATCTTATATGGATTAAAGCTATCTGACTTTCATAACAGGATTTTAATACTTATAGTTTGTTGATCTTGATGGACTGGCAATAAATTCCACACCAGTCTGAAAATTAATTAATTATTAATTTTAAATAAATACTTTAAGCTAAAAAAGAAATTATATTCCCTATACCTGATGAGCTCTGTCAATATAATCTCGGAATGGGAAAAAATGCATCGAAAGCACTCCAGAAAAGTTGGAAGCCCAAGAATTACGATCTGTTTCGGTTAAAAGAGGAGCAGATTCAAGCATAGAATTCCAGACAGATTATAGCATATCCTTACCTATAAGTCGATATGAATATAAAATTAGATCAAGTAAATTAAAAGTTAAATTGAAAGTTTTTTTGCCGAGAGTAGCAGAATTTTTATATATTGAAGGAGACAATAAAAAAAAAAAAAAAACTATAGTCTCTGTTATAAATAAATAAAATTTATAATTGCAGCAGAAGACACACTCTTTTTATTGTCTCCTTCAAAATTAAAAGTTATTTAATATTGAAATTATGTTTAAATGAATAATAATAATTCACAATTTTCATGTTTGATATAAATATTAAAGCATGGTCTTCAAAATTATCTTGTTTTTTTTTTTATTACAAATAATAAATGTTGAAACATAAAATAAATTCACATTTCCTTGTTTTTATATATTCTAAAAAAAGGAATAGAATATGCTAGTTCTCAACCCAGAAACAATTTTGTTTTCTTCTAAAATAATATAAGTGTATCTGATGTAGATTTAAAGATTATCATCATCGAGTAGATAGTAGATCAAGTAGAGAGACTGGTTTGAACCATCCACCAGCCTTCTTTCAACACTTAATATGAAACCTACCAAGTATTTTTTATACAATAATTCTTTCAACATCTATTAATTTATTTAACTCGGTTTGCACTGGATCTCTGACGCTTCTCCTGGATGCCTGAGGCACATTGCTTTTGATGGTATCATTGTATATTTAAGTTATTTTATTTAATTATTTATTATTTAAATTTATTAAATTTTAATATGTTAGAAGATATTTCAATAGTGTAAAGTGAATGGACTTATTGAATCCATAACAAAGAATGTGTCCCTATCTAAAGTCAAGAGACGTCCCAATCAACGCAACGTCTCGATAAAACTAACCAAAAGAAATAAAAACGGTCTTATTTTATTGATTTCATCTATCGGAAGGTTCACAGTATGTCTATTATATAAAAAAATAGCATTTTGATTAAGAATTTTGTAGTTTAAAAGAAATTGTATGAAAAGATTCAATTTCTCCTCTCCGGGAGCGAATCAACTAGAAATGACAAAAAGTTTTATTTTTTTTCTCATTAGATATTTATTCAAATCTATTGAAATTTCATATCTGTGTGCTATTTTCATTTATCTTCTATATCAAATAATTATTAATAGAAAATTTGCATTTTAAAGGGTAGTTTATTTGAAGTTTAATTTGTAAAACGCTAATAACTCGGTTGAAATAATTTTTAAAAATATGAAATCAATTAGATATTATAAAACAACTAATTGTTAATAATTTAACTCAATCTTTGATCGAAATCGATTCAGTACTTTTTGAGAAAATCGTCAAAAACCATCTGAACCGTCAAAAAACAGTGTTTTTTGAAAGCACGTGATGCCTTCGAAAAAGTTTAAAAAGTCATATGAAACGATACATTGACTTGTGACATGGAGTGAATTTTCAAGTGGTCTCTAAAACGGTCTTCATAGACGGTTTTCAGGATTTTTGATGATTTTCTCAAAAAGTACTGAACCGATTTCGTTCAAAATTGAATTAAATTATTAATAATTAATTGTTTTATAATATCTAATTGATTTCATATTTTTTAAAATTATTTCAACCTAGTTATTAGCGTTTTTACAAATTGAACTTTAAATAAAATACCCTTTGAAATGCAAATTTCCTAATAATAATTAATTGATATAAAAGTTAAATGAAAATAACACATAGATATGGAATTTCAATAGATTTGAATAAATATCTAATGAGAAAAAAATAAAACTTTTTGCCATTTCTAGTTGATTCGCTTCCGAGAAGAAATTGAATCTTTTCATACAATTTCTTTTAAACTAGAAAATTCTTAATCAAAATGCTATTTCCTTATATAATAGACATACTGTGAACCTTCAGATAGATTAAAATCAATCAAATAAGACCGTTTTTATTAATTTTGGTTTATTTTATCGAGTCGTTGCTTTGGTTGGGACGTCTCCTGACATAGGGACACATTTTTTGTTAAGAAGTCCAGTCACTTTACACTATTGAAAATCTTCTAACATTTAAAAATCTAATAATAAATAAATAAAAAATAATTTAAATTTACAATTATACCATCAAAAGCAATGAGCGTGGGGCATCTAGAAGAAGCGTCACTGCAAACCAGTTAAATAATTATTTTATTGAATAATTAAAAGTGTTAGGACTAGTTTGTTTAAAATAGATTTAAAAATATTAATTTTATATGATATATGTAACGATTTTTGATTGTTTTATTTGAAATATATTCAGGGAAAATTTTCCAGGGTTCAATATCTTATTCTTGCTCAGGCGCAGAAACATCGACAACTTATTTATTAATATATTTTTTTAATAATACATTACAGATTTTTATGTTGTGTCACTAAAAAATTTGGAAAACTTTTTGGGGTATTTTGGAATTTTTATGCTGGGAGAGGTTCATATGGTTCGAAATAAATAAATAAAAATATCCCCCAAGTTTCTCCCAAGAACTCCATGGAAAATTTTTGTTATAAGCAAAGTTGTAGGGGATATGATTTCTGACAACTTTTTTGTTTTGAAAAATTTCCGCAAAAACCGCCGAAAAATGGGGAGGGATCAAAAAATGAAAATTCTATCCCTTTGGAGTATTTTGCAATTATTTGTCCTCGAAAGGGAGATATAGTCATTTTGGGGTGAATTTTTGAAATTTTTAAAGTGCTCTATCCTGGAGTTTTTAAGTTTTAGCATTCAAATTTGGTACATACGTTTATTAATGCTAAATATCGGGAAGATTTTTTTATTTTTATGAAATTTGACCACTGAACTGAAAAATGGGGATTTTTTGATTTTGTGGTCTATAACACAAAAGCCTTCGTATCTTTCGTATATTTTTCGATTCCTCCAGATCTTCACCAAAGGTAACTGATGCGATAACAAAACGCGTTATCTTCTGACTTAAATTCATTTCTATATAAAATTTTGATATTTTGATCCCAAATGGGGATTTGGGGTGCACTAATGGAAATAATCAAATAACTCCTAAACTATTAACTCTAAGGCAAATTTTATTATGTGCAAAGTTGTAGGAGATGTGATTTCTGACAACTTTTGTCTAAAAGATTCCCCCAAAAACCACTCAAAAAGAGGGGAGGATCAAAAAATAAAAATTCTTGCCCTTGAACCAAACTCAACAAAATTTTGTATACATAATTTGTGGGCCACTAGAAGGCTAGAAATGTAAAAACTAACCAACCAAAATGGGGGGAGGTGGGTCAAAAAATGAAAATTCTTGCCCTTGGAGTAAGCTCAACCAAATTCTTGTATACATAAAGTGTTGGCCACTAGAAAAACTAGAAAATTTTCTTTTGATTTTCTTTTTCGAACCCCATTACATATCCGGGTCTGAATTATGTTCATATGTATTAGAAAAGCATTTCAATTTTGTTTTACCTATGGTGAATGTAATAAAATGGGATATAATGAAATATAATGAAATATAATGGAATATAATTGTAATATAATGTAATAAAATGGAATATAATGGAATATATTGAATATAATGAAATATAATGAAATATAAATGTAATATAATCGAATATAATGGAATATAATTGTAATATAATGGAATAATAATGGAATATAATGGAATATATTGGAATATAATGAAATATAATGGAATATAATGGAATATAATTTAATATAATGTAATAAAATGGAATATAATGGAATATATTGTAATATAATGGAATATAATGGAATATAATGTAATATAATGAAATATAATGGAATATAATTGAATATAATCGAATATAATGGAATATAATTTAATATGATGTAATAAAATGGAATATAATGGAATATATTGGAATATAATGAAATATAATGGAATATAATGGATGTAATATAATATAATGAATAATTGAATATAATGAAATATAATGGTAATATAATGAAATATAATGGAATATATATGGAATATAATGAAATATAAATGGAATATAATGAAATATAATGGAATATAATGGAATATAATTTAATATGATGTAATAAAATGGAATATAATGGAATATATTGTAATAAAATGAAATGGGCAATGGAATATATTGTAATATAATGAAATATAATGAAATATAAATGAATATAATCGAATATAATGGAATATAATGTAATATGATGTAATAAAAAATGGAATATAATGGAATATAATAATGTCAAGGTTTGAGTCGGAGTGTCGCATATTAAACCCATTTTGAGCTCTTTGGGGAAAAGTGAAGATATGCCATGGGTGTGGGCTGTGTCTCAATATGAGCTACTACGTGCAGGCACGGCGGAACGATCTTAGGGCTGGCAATAAAAAGTTGGAAAAGTGATGTAGGCCTACCGGAGGGTGTGGGGGGTATGGAATACGTAGACAAACTCCCACGGGGGTCAGCTGACCACACGGTTTCGCCGTTCCTGACTGCGTGGTTGGGCTGGGCCATGATCACACGTGGGCTGCGCGTGGAATACGCATGGGCTAAGTTCAATTTGGCCTTTTTTTGGCTTTTCGGCCCTTTTAGCCATCAGCCAATTTATGATACTGATATTAAATTAAGACTTCTATACAGTGATCAGATTTTTAGTCGGTTGCCTCGAGTTGGATTCGAACCCTGGTTCACTTTATTAGAAGGCTGGTACGCTAACCCCACGGCTAACCTGACCCCTGGCCTTTTATTTCCTCTTTCAAATTGACCGGATTGGATAGTTTTATTATTTTACCGCTAGAGGCGCCAAAAGCAGTTCTTTCTTCTGCTACTTGCTAACTCAATATTTAAAATGTCAATTATTTTTTTCAACATACATATGTTTTGAAAAATTAATTAAAACCATTAGAATAAATGTAAGATATGATTCACTAAAATAACTTGGGACTTATTCAAACCAAGTAAGAATAAAATTAATAAACAAATTCACATAAAATGATTTTTTTTTTTTTTTATTTCTAACATATAATTCCTCGTTAAAGAAACAATTTTATTTTATTTATTTATTTATTAAAAATCAGATATTATTAAATATTAAAAAT
>JALMQS010000086.1:2152032-2352174 GCA_024734495.1 Forficula auricularia | reverse complement strand
TATTTATTTATTTTAAAAATATATATATAAAAGATGTATATCAATAAAATTGTGAATTTTTAATTATATAAGCTGTTTCTATATTCTTTTAATCAATATTTCTATTACATATCGTCGGTTTAGAACAAGACTATGTTATCTGATGGTGGAGGAGGGTATATCAACTTAAACGAAAAAAAGTCTATTGACAACATTTTATTGAATGTCTCTGAAATGTGTATGTACTACAAAGGGCCCTATGGTTAATGTAAATATATTTGAGGTAGTTGTTTCGAGACAATACTAGCAAAAAGTTAATGCTAGAGTATATAGAACAGACAATAAGGATTCATAATTCATAAGCCCAAAACATTTTGTTGTTTATGTACCACTACTAGCCAATCCCGTGCTCATTTGAGAAATCTGGCAACACTGTCCGGGCTTGTATATATTTTATCATAGAAATGTCAGATAAAGTACATTATAAAGGGAGACTTATAAAACAAAAAGTTCTTAATAAGCGATTAAAAGCTGTTGCGGATATGGCTGAAGCGAAAAAACGTCAAAAAAGTACTAAAAGTTAACCCACCTTTTTTTAGGTTAAATAAATGCTTTGTTGCCAGCTTGATTTTAGTATAAATTTTTCATTATACATTTTTCATTATTTATTCATTATTATCTCAGAAACAGTGTTGTAAATATGAATTGAAAATTTCTTAAAAAATGTATTAGTTATTGTTTAATGTTGGTTTAGTTTTTATAACAATGGTAAGAAGAGTTTCTTAATTATAATTAAATATGTATGAAAACTTTCCGATATCCCGTATAGTGCAATGTTAAGAGTGAAAAACTCTATCTTTGGAATTTAATATCTCCGGAACTATATTGTTCATAAAATTTGTTTTGCCACCAATCGATGCAGAATTATTTACCTAATAATCTCTCTAAATTTCAAAAAAATCCTAAGAAAACCCATATGGTGAAACAACTACCTTAAACTAGATAGATTTGCAAAACTTGAATTGAGTCCCCTGTAAAATAGTCATTTTTCGAGTTATCATAGTCTTATTCCAAACCGACGATATACACTCAACAAAATATTTATTTATTCCTAATTAATCAAATGGATGGATAAATTACAAATGAAGAAGTTCTTGGAAGAATCGGAGAAAGAAGAACTCAGAAGAGTCTGAAGAAGAGAAGAGGTCAGATGATGGGGACACACTGAGACATGGGGGACTGCTTAGGGGATATCTTGGAGGGGGAGGTGGGAAAGAAAAGGGGAAGGGGAAGAACCAGATTAGAATATTTCAACCAAATAATTGGGGATATGGCATGCCAGACATTTAGAGAGGTTAAACAGCTGGCGGGGGACAGAGTCGAGTGGAGACGGATTTGCATCAAACCAGTCTTTAGGACTGTATACTCAATGATGATGAATTAATCAAATTTGATTATAGTATTTAATGTCTTAAAATTTATAATTGATTATAATTTGTAATTTTTTGCCCTTAAACATTGCCAAATTTTAAGTTCCTCCCTCATCCTTTAAAATTCGATTCGATTGGTTCGTAATTACGCAATAATTTTATTTAACTAAAAAAAAATCATTTTTATAAAAATTTAATTATTATAAAACTAAAGATTTGAGTATCTTTTTTTTGAAAATACATAGTTGGAATGTTTTTCAAATAATCAGTTTGGAAGTTAAAAACCTAAATGTATATTAAAAGAGAAAGAATTTAATTTTTAGGACAAATTCTAGGATTTTAGTAGAAATATTTTTATATTGCGATATCAGAGGGGATTCATCGCCTCAGGAGTCGAACCTGAGAACTAAAATGCTTTCTGGGCACTTAGCACAACCCTCGAGACAAAAACCTCTTTCTGAATCACAATATTATATTATATTAAGCGAAGAAATTTTTTACTCCATTCTTCTAAAACGGAAAATAAAAAATTTAGTTTAAAATGAAAAAGTTTTTCATACAGGACCTTTAATTTAAATATAAAACTAAAGATTTGAGCATCTTGTTTTTGAAAATAGTTGAAAGAATTCTCAACTATTTTCAAATAAAATATGCTCAAATCTTTAATTTTATATTTAAATAAATGAAAAACTTTATTTTTAATAATATATTGCGATTCAGGCAGAGGTTTTTGTCTCGAGGATTGAGCTAACTGGCCGGAAAGCATGTTAGTTCTCAGGTTCCACTCCTGAGGGGATGAATGCACTCTGATGTCGCAATATAAAAATATTTCTACTAAAATCTTAGAATTTGTCGCAAAAATTAAATTCTTTCTCTTTTAATTATTATATATTTTACAGTTAATATATTTTGGGTATGGCTTCAGAAGTTTATTTTTAATAAACCCTTCTATAAAATATGTATGTAGGATTAGATAGCCCGAAAGCTGGTTTGACTCTTCCACTATTAGTCGAACTAAAATGGTTTACTAGGTAGTTTCTTCTCAATTCGCTCAGTAGGCCAGAGACCAATATCTCAGGGGATTCATTTTATCATTTCATGAAGTGAGACTAATGGAACATGAAAACAACAATTTACTGTAGCCTATAGCAGTCAATATTGTACGTTGTAAGTAGAATGTACTTGTTTTTTTTTTTTTGTTTTTTTTTTATGATAATGATGAGAGAAGGAGTTACACCAAAAAGGTGCAACCCCTAAAGGCCTGGGTTGGCCCCTCCATCGTGAAAAGAAGAAGAAAGAATTTTATGGGTTGGGCGGGGGTTGAAGGTATCTGTGGATACGGGTCTTAAATAGCTGAAGGTTATAAGTCGCGGGAAAGATGGTGGCAGGGAGCGAGTTCCAGTCTCTTGAGGTCATAGGGATAAAAGAGTTGGCGAAAGCGCTTGTTCGACTTTTATCCAATTTGACAGCGAAGGGGTGCTGAGCGTTTGGAAACCGCGTGTTTCTCGTAAAGAGAGCATTAGGGGGGATAATTGATTTCAGCTCGACTGAACAGACACCGTGATAGTATCTGTAGTACAGGGAAAGGGCAGAATCGGTTCTTCGGTGAGCCAGGGAGTCGAGTGAGTTGGTTAGAGCCGGGTCTCCTATTAGTTTAATTGCTCGCTTCTGAATTGCATCCAGTATTGTATATCAAGAGAATGCTTGGAGGCACCTCTCCACAGATGAGAGCCATATTCGAGACAGGGACGAATTTGAGCCTTATACATGTATAAGAATATATATATATATACAGGTGCTTCAAAAAAATGTATACACACTTTGAACTTCCATAGAAAATTTATTTACCGTTCTACAAAAGTTAAATTTCAGGAAAATAGAAAGCTGAAAGTCCAATGTAAATGAAACATAAATAACAAATGTTAATACTGTTCAAATTGGTGACCTGCAGCATCAATACAATTCTGAGTACGAGTCACCACTGATTCTGTACATCGTATCAAAACGTCCAATGAGATTTCTCTACACACTGCTTGAATCTCATTCCAAAGAATGTCTAGGTTACGTGGTTTACGTTTGTAATCCTCACATTACAATTGAAAAAGCTGTAAATTTGCCTGGTGTAAATGTGTGGTGCGGTTTGTCTTCAAGGGGACTCATTGGACCTTTTCGATTTGAAGGCACTGTAACTGGTATTAATTACCTAACAATGCTTGCTGATTCCATATTTCCTGCCATTCGTGCATTATACGGTAATGATGATTTTTATTTTCAACAAGATGGTGCCCCGCCGCACTATCACAGGGACGTACGAGCTTACCTGGATCAAAATTTGTCGGGCCAGTGGATAGGACGCAGGGGGCCAATCGAGTTTCCAGCACGCTCTCCAGACCTTACACCACTGGATTTCTTCTTGTGGGGCACAGTAAAAGATGAGGTGTACAAACGTAAACCACGTAACCTAGACATTCTTTGGAATGAGATTCAAGCAGTGTGTAGAGAAATCTCATTGGACGTTTTGATACGATGTACAGAATCAGTGGTGACTCGTACTCAGAATTGTATTGATGCTGCAGGTCACCAATTTGAACAGTATTAACATTTGTTATTTATGTTTCATTTACATTGGACTTTCAGCTTTCTATTTTCCTGAAATTTAACTTTGTAGAACGGTAAATAAATTTTCTATGGAAGTTCAAAGTGTGTATACATTTTTTTGAAGCACCCTGTATATATATATATATATATAAACGACCTTATTGATCAAACGGCAAACCCCACTCATTGTTACGCCGACGATAGCACTTCTACACGGCAAACCCTCTCTCCCAAATAATCGAATCAATATTGCCTCCTCAATTACTCTCGACTTAGACAAACTGAATAAATGGGGCTCTCAAAATTTAGTTAACTTTAATTCAAATAAGACTCAATGTTGTCTAATTTCTAGGCGCGAAAATAGAGATTTCCCTGATATTCACTTCGATTCGAATACCCTGAAAATGTGTGACAGCCTATCCATGTTGGGCGTCTCTGTCGCATCTGACCTGTCTTGGAATGAACACATCTCCTCTGTGGCGAAATCTGCAGCAAGGAAGATTGGCTTCTTATTCAGGTCCAAGCGATTTTACAAACCCCCACAACTTCTCACCATCTACAAGGCCCAAATCCGCCCCTGTCTCGAATACGGCTCTCATCTATGGAGAGGAGCCTCAAAATATTCTCTTGCTACCCTTGATGCAATTCAGAAACGAGCCGTCAGGCTAATTGACGATTCTACCCTCACCGACTCCCTCGACTCGCTAGCTCATCGAAGAGATGTCTCTGCCTCTTTCCCTTTTCTATAGATACTATCACGGCAGGTGCTCTGACGAGATAAAATCAATAATTCCCCCCAAAGCATGCTTTGCACGCAGCACACGTTTTGCCGACTCCCAACACTCTTTCGCGGTCAAATTGGAAAAGTGCCGGACCACTTCATTCGCGAATACATATATCCCCATGACTTCAAGGAACTGGAACTCTCTCCCAGCCTCTATCTTTCCCAGCACCTATGATCTTCAAACCTTCAAAACCAGGGTGCATAGACACCTGCGTCTACATCCTCTCTCTTAATCAACTTTCCCTTCTCTTCGGTAATGCAAGGGTCTTTCGAGATCCATAGGGGCTACATCTTTACTGGTGCACCCCTTCTTGCATTCGATTGCATTAAAAAAAAAAAAAAAAAAAGAAGTTGACTGGGAGTATAACAGCGTCTAAACCTAAATAGGAGACCAAGCTTGCGCGCTGCAGCTTTAGCAGTGGTTGTTTACTTTATAAGTTTTTACAAAATATACAAGTGTGAGAGATCAAATTTTGTCATAGAGATTCAGCTCTCTCAATTCTCATAATAGGAGAGATTGTTAAAGATTTGTATTTTCCTTATAATAAAATTGTCTTTCAATTGACAAAATTGCTATGCCAATTAATTCTATTCAATAAATAACTTTTCTATGATTCTATGTTGAAAAAGTTCATAATGAATCACTTCTTGGATATCCCAACAAAAATTTTCTTGCTAAAGCATTAAGACTGATGATAATTGACTTTACTTTGCGTTTCGGGTTATTTTCGAAGTTTTCTTCACTTATTAAAAATAATTCCTGCTAATTGGCTTCAGTGATGAGTTCATTATTTTTGAATTATTCCTATCTTGTCTTCAAAATGGTTTTTTACTTCCAAGTGATATTTTATAACTTGTTAAATTTCCAATAACCAGTTGCAAAAGCTACGTTGTACTTTCTAAGGCCAATAATATGGGATTTGTTTTATTAAAATAAACTCACCTCTTTTAAACCACTTAAACCAAAAAGCGTATATATTTTACGATACATTGATTTTTTTTTCCATTAATGCTACTTTACTCTCCTAATCTCGAACTTTCAGACAAATTTTATTTAATGAAATACTCTACAAATTCACAGAAAAACATCGTTCCGATATTTTGGTGTTTTTTGTACCTATAATATATAGTTTTGGATATGATAATATTTTACCCTACTCATCTGAATCATCTTTGTAATAATGTTAGAGATGAGGGTTTAAAAAACTTGGATTATTAATAAACACACCTATTAGTATATTACATTTCATATAATATAGTATATAATAGGAACTTATAGTTACAAATAATCAAATAAATTGTCGAGTGATTCTTTAAATGGATTTTTGGAAATTGATCTTCATAGACATAGCTACGCCTTCTCAAGGGTGCCAAATAAATTTTAATTAAACCGAAATAAAGAGGGCGGTATTCCTTTTCGGTAAGACAGAAAAATTTTCAACCGCTTTCGCTCTACAACGAATGGCGGCAAATTTTTTTCCTTGAAAATCTAAAACAAGTAGATAAGGGCCCGCCCCCTTTGTATCATCTAACCTTCAAAGAGAGGGTAAAAAAGTATTTTTTTTCGAGACATAAAAACGAATACTCTTTTAACTCTTTATAAAATATACTGTTAAAAATGAGTTTAGTTTTTTGAAAATTAATATTTTTTTTTCTTTGAAATTCTCAAACAAGTTGATAAGGGTCCCCCTTTGTATCATCTACCCTTCGAAGTGAGGGTAAAAAAACTAAATTTTTTTCGAGATATTCCAACGAAAGTATACACTCTTTTAACCCTTTATAAAATACACTATTAAAAATGAGTTTAGTTTTTTAAAAATTAATTTTATTTTTTCCTTGAAATTCTCAAACAAGTTGATAAAGGTCAGGCCGTCGTGTACGCAAGGCGGAGTGATGGTGCGGGGGGGGGGGGTAATAGGGGGGTTAGGGTATGGGGTGCAGGGGTGGTATGAGGGTCCGGGGGTGATGCGGGGTGGAGTATGGGGGGCGTAGCGGGGATGGGGTCCAGGAGTCTGGCCACGGGGGGGGGGGGGGGGGGGCAGATGAGGGTCCAGAGGCGTAGTGGTGTGGTGTGGAGGTTGAGGGTACGAGGCGGGGTTGAGGGGGGACGAGTGCATGTTCCGAGAGTGGGGGTGTGCCCCCGCTAGCAAGAGGGCCGCCGAAGGCGGTCCTTGCAGCTAGTATGACATATTAATACCGTTCGAAAGTAAAAGAGAGCAGCATCGTCCAAGTAAAACTGATACTTAAAATTACGATCGTAAGTTGTAGGAAAAAAATGTGAAAAATGTTTTTTTCCATAACAACAATATTAAATTTTGTTTGTTTTTTCTCTGCCCTGTAAAATTTCCTTTTGTGAGTTAGCAGGTTTATTCTCTAAGGCGACGATATATATATATATATATATATATATATATATATATATATATATATATATAGACACAGGCACAAATGCCCTTTAGTAGTATGTGATAGGAGTATAGAGTATAGTATAAATAGTAAATGTTTATAAAATTAGGTCCGCCGTTATATAAAGAGAGCAAGTGGTTTTGTTCTCAGCATACATAATTTTTATTTTAGGGGGCGGCACATTGCTTGTACTAGAGCGTTCGACCCTAAAAACTACTCTGATCATCTCTTATATTTTTTCCAGAAAATTGAGTTTTTATTCATAAATTTAATCATAAATTAAACGAACTAAGAAGATACTATAATTCAATAATTTAAATTTAAATTGTTTTCTTTTTTTCATCTAGACTAGCTTGACAACTAATGTTGTTTGTTTCTATCCTCAGTCAAGTAATGGCTGCCAAACGCTATAGGTTGTCTCAATGTATACAATGAAAAGAGGGAAACTTGGTTGATGAAAGGAATGGCCCGAAGGGTGAAGGTGTCGTGTAACGGGTGGAAGCCGTTTTAACCATGGGCAAACGCAGCGTGGAAGTGCAAGTGTTGGACAGTGATCTGGCCCCTCTTTTACACGTGACATACGAGGTGAAGATGGATGGCCGAGGTCGTGGCCGCGGCTCGCGCATGCAAGTAGCCGTGGCCATCTGCCTCTGCCTCGCCGTCGCCGGGATCATCTACCTAGGCTACTTCTGTCCCAATCACGAATGTGCTCTCACGTCCGGACGGTAAATCAATCACACTATCCCCAATTGAAAACATTTTTTTTTATAATTCCCAAAGAATACTAAAAAATATTAGTCCACTCAACGAACGCTCAAAAAGGGGGTATAGAAAACATTTTTAGAGGAAATAATTTTTTTCTTATGGAATGTGTTTGGGCTAATTAGGAGGTAAAAATAATAAAAGTCCCCAGTCCTAGCTACCGGGCTTAGGGGTGGAAATGTCCCGTTTTTTTGGTTTTTTGCTTATATCTCAAAAACGGTGGGTCGTAGGGAAAAAGTTACTCTTAGCAAAATAAAAACTTTTAATATTTACTACAAGATTGCTTTCATTTAATTTTCCTCTATTCATTATTGTTTTTGAGATATTCGCCCGCGAATATCGTTTATGTAGGAAAAAAATAAAATTTACTATATTTTTCGTCAAACTTTTGTCTCTATCACCTCAGCCTTTCGTTTTACAGTAAAAGTCCTCAGAAAAGAAGTTGTAGAGCATTCAATTTCCTTTAAAATGTTATATACATTTATGATTTTATCTTCTCAAATCTGGAGTTATAGCAATTTAAAAATGTTAGGTCGATTTATACATTTTGTTAGAAAACCCCGCAATACCCCAGTATATGGGGGGGGGGGGGTGTTTCAACTTACATTAATTGCAGGAAAAGATTTTTTCTAGGATCGTTTGGTATGGTGTGGGTAAGCCAAATCTAAGTTTGCGACCTCGAAAGTGTGGGGGACAACTTTTAGTGGCCGAAAAACCTCGAAATTTTCGAACTTTAACCCAAAAACTCGCACTTTTTTCGATTTTGACCATGAAGGAGCACGTTTTGACAAAGACCACTCTATACATTTTTAAACTAGATTAAATTTGCTACAATTTAAACAAAGTTTCATCTTAATTGGATAATGGTAACCCGGGCCGCAATTAGGTTGAAGTTTTGAAAAAATGCAACTATTTGCAAAAAATCGCAGTTTTTCCTTCATAAAATAAAAACCACTCATCCTAGAAATTTGATTTCTATCTCATTCTCTAGGAAATTTTATTTACTTGGACCAATTTTTTTTCATAAAATTCTTAGATTTATAGATATCCTACATTTAATGTAAGCTGACCACTTTTTTGATCCTCTATTTACTGGGATATTTTAATATTTTGTGTTTTTAAATAGTTGCTCACATATTTATAAGAATAAATTATCCATCTATAAAGAATAAATCAAACTGAGAGTGACTTTGGCTTCATGTAAATATACCATACATATTAGAGTGGTCCTTATTTTGGGTATTTTCAAATTTTTACGCTGACAAGGGCTCATATGGTTCGAAATAAATAAAAAAATATCCCCCAAGTTTCAAGTCTCTATCTCAATTATAACCTGTGTCCCCAGCGATGTAAGTTTCTCATCTAAATAAAATGGGGTTTTTACCATTGAAAGATCAATTTTTTATTCCGGCCAAAGCAATGGTTCAAAAAATTTGAAACTCTGTAGATTTTATCCTTATAATACTAGCTATCCATCAGAATTATTACAGATTTTTACCTATTATAATTTTCGTGTTACAGCTAGATAAAATACTGCTATACCTTAATCTTACTAAGTTATAGACTCCAAAATTATAATAGCTAAAAATCTGTAAAAATTCTGAGGGATAGCTACTATTATAAGGGTAAAGTCTACAGAGTTTCAAATTTTTTGAACCATTGCTTTGGCTGGAATAAAAAAATTGATCTTTCAATGGCAAAAACTCATGTTATTTGATGAGAAACTTACATCGCTGGGGGCACAGGTTTTAATTGAGATAGAGACTTGAAACTTGGGGGATATTTTTATTTCTTTATTTCTGAGCCATATGAGCCCTTGTCCGCATAAAAATTCGAAAATACCCAAAATAAGGACCACCCCATACATAGATATATCAAATATACATAATTTACTAACGTAAGAATTTGGTTTCGAGGGTTTTATCTTCATTGAGAAAAACACACGAGTGTCATCTACTTAATCCTAGTTTTGTTATGGATAATTTTTATTACATATAACCCTTCTGAAATGTATTGAAAATTATCTATAGCAAATCGTATTAGAGGACAATCCCTTCATCATAAAAATCACAAGAGTTTCCTCCTATCTAATCCGAGCTGTAATGGCTAATTTTTTTATATATAATGAATAACAACCCTTCTGATATGTATTTGTTCCTTTTAATGTTTAATGCGATTTTTTTAAAAATATTTGCTCACATAATAAATTATCAATCTATAAGGACCAAATCAAAGAGCGCCTCATTGGCTTGATGTAAATATACCATATATCAAATATACATATTTTACTAAATTAATAGTTTGGTTTCGAGAGTTTTATTTTCATTCGGAAAATTACAAAAGTGTCTATTTAATCCGAGTTGTTTTGGATAATTTTTAATACATATAATGAATAACAAACAACCCTTCTGACATGTATTAAAAATTATCTATAATAACACGTATTATACAACAATCCCTTCATCAGAAAAATCGCGAGTGTCCTCTACATAATCAGAGTTGTTATAGTTAATCTATTAATAGTATAATATAATTTGTTATTCAATAAAAATTAGGATAATTATTAAATTACTATAATAATAAAATAATAATGAAATGCCCGGATATGAAATAAAGCCTTTTTAATTTATACTCTGAATAATCATTAGTTTTTACTTACCATACAGGGTACGGCAAGTATTGTAATCGTGCATGAAAAAAGTGTTTTTTTTGTTTTGTTTTTTTCGAAATATCTCAAAAACGTCTGAAACTATTTTGATTAAAAAAATGTGGCGAAACCATGGCATTTCGGTCTACAAAAAAGCTCTAATAAGTGAACATCGAAAAAATTATATTTTTCGAAATAATAACTGTTTTGTCAAAATGTCTGTTAGCTGGTCTGTTATTCTGTCAGTCAGTGCGTTACCAATTTTTTTTCTGTTCTATTATAGACAGATTTTCTCACTCCTTCCTTTGCATTTTCGAATTTTTAAAGCTTCAAACTTTCCAGGTACCATAAATATTTCCCGAATTCTCGTCTCTTTGTCAGGTAAAGATCGATTTTGCCTTGTGTTGTATTGTGACCTTCTTGTTACAAACTCTATAATAAAAAGAATTCTTAACTTTTAGTTATCAATGCTGTGCTTATCTTATTCCATATTTATTGACCATTACTTTAATTCAAGAGAAAAAAATGTACTTATTTTTTTATCTGTAAGATTGACCGTTTATGTTTGGTTTTAGAAAAAGATACTAGACTGGGTGGAAAGTCCCTTCAAGTTGTGATAAATGATCATTCATGCCATCGATATCTTATCTCAAATTCCTGTTTTTAAACCGTGGTCTTAAGGAGGTTCGGGACAGCAACTCTATCTGGTTGATCTAAGAAAAATCTTTTGTATTTCTGCAGAGTGACAGCTTCTGCCTACTTAATTTTTTAATAAAACAATTGTTAATAATGAGGTTAATTTCGAATACAAATCTTTGTTTTGATAATATTAATAAAAATAATATTGAGACAATTTTTTACTCATTATAAAAACACAATTATTATTTATTTAACACAAAAACGATTTCAAGAAATGAGTTGGAATTCTACACTAGTGCTTTTGTTATATTCTGTTGCAATTATTATTTATTAACACAAAACGATTTCAAGAAATGAGTTGGAATTCTACAATTTCGGTGTTTTTGTTATATCTCTGTTGGCTGCAAATGACTTTTTAATTTTACATTTATGAATAACTAATTTTCTAGACTGTCAGATCTATTGAAAAATGTATCATTCGATTCATAAAAGTTGAATTATTGATCTGTATAAATTTGTTGAAAATGGTATAATTTGTATAGAAGTTATAGCCCTTTTAAAAGCTCGGTCCATTTACTTCCATGTTAAAAGGACAATTTTCAATAATTTATTTCTCGAGGTGAATTTTAAGGTTTTACCCTTTGTCAACTTTTACAAAGCCTTTACAACTGGCCCTTACGCGCTTAAATTAGATACCTACTAACCGAAAAAACCCATACGCCAATTCGTTTGTCCCCATTTTTTTTTTTTTTTTTTTAATGCAATCGAATGCAAGAAGGGGTGCACCAGTAAAGGTGTAGCCCCTATGGATCTCGAAAGACCCTTGCATTACCGAAGAGAAGGGAAAGTTGATTAAGTGAGAGGGTGTAGACGTAGGTGTCTATGCACCCTGGTTTTGAAGGTTTGAAGATCATAGGTGCTGGGAAAGATAGAGGCTGGGAGAGAGTTCCAGTTCCTTGAAGTCATGGGGATATATGTATTCGCGAATGAAGTGGTCCGGCACTTTTCCAATTTGACCGCAAAAGAGTGTTGGGAGTCGGCAAAACGTGTGCTGCGTGCAAAGTATGCTTTGGGGGAATTATTGACTTTATCTCATCAGAGCACCTGCCGTGATAGTATCTATAGAAAAGGGAAAGGGCAGAGACATCTCTTCGATGAGCCAACGAGTCGAGGGAGTCGGTGAGGGTAGAATCGTCAATTAGCCTGACGGCTCGTTTCTGAATTGCATCAAGGGTAGCAAGAGAATATTTTGAGGCTCCTCTCCACAGATGAGAGCAGTATTCGAGATAGGGGCGGATTTGGGCCTTGTAGATGGTGAGAAGTTGTGGGGGTTTGTAAAATCGCTTGGACCTGAATAAGAAGCCAATCTTCCTTGCTGCAGATTTCGCCACAGAGGAGATGTGTTCATTCCAAGACAGGTCAGATGCGACAGAGACGCCCAACATGGATAGGCTGTCACACATTTTCAGGGTATTCGAATCGAAGTGAATATCAGGGAAATCTCTATTTTCGCGCCTAGAAATTAGACAACATTGAGTCTTGTTTGAATTGAAGTTAACTAAATTTTGAGAGCCCCATTTATTCAGTTTGTCTAGGTCGAGAGTAATTGAGGAGGCAATATTGATTCGATTATTCGGGAGAGAGGGTTTGCCGTGTAGAGTGCTATCGTCGGCGTAACAATGAGTGGGGTTTGCCGTTTGATCAATAAGGTCGTTTATATAAATAAGGAAGAGTGTGGAGGAGATTACAGAGCCTTGGGGAACACCAGAGTTTGTGGAGAACGATTCAGAAGATGTTCCATCCACCACAACTTTTATACTTCGGTTTGTCAGAAAGCTTTCAATCCATTTGCGAAGTGTTGGTGTGAATCCAAAGGCTGGTAGTTTGGCAAGAAGATTTTTGTGCCAAACCTGGTCAAAAGCTTTGGAGATATCAAGGGCTACAGCGAGGGTTTCTTTTCCGGCTTCTAGAGTATTGTTCAAGGTGTGGGTGACATAGGTTAAGATGTCGCCTGTGGAACGATTTTGTCTGAATCCATATTGCCTATCGTGAATTAATTTATTGTTTTCTAAGTGATGAAGGACGTGTTGGTTTATGACTAATTCCATTAATTTGGAAAGAACAGAGGTGATCGAGATAGGCCTGTAATTAGAGATTTGTGATGTGTCTCCTTTTTTAGGAATAGGTGTTACTCTGGCTATTTTCCAGCTTTTGGGGAATATGCCCGACTCGTAAGAGAGTTGGAATAGCTTGGATAAGATAGGGGCAAGTTCAGGGGCGCATTTTTTAATGAGAATTGGTGGGATGTTATCGGGGCCTGCGGCGGATTTGGAATTTAATTTATTAATGGCTTTTATGATTATTTGGGGCCTGAAAATTATTTTGCCCATGAGGTTGGTTTGGGGGGTATAAGTGGGCGGGTTAAGCCCTTTGTCATCTAAAGTGGAGTTAGTTGCGAAATAGGATGCTAGTGATTCGGCTTTTTCAGCGGGGGTCGTGGCTACTGAACCATTTGGGTGAAAGAGGGGCGGAAGTGAGGGGGACGCGAAATTTCTATTTATTGCCTTGTGTAACGAGAAAAAGGCCCGTTTTCCATTGGGGCAAGATGCGAGACGGTCAGCTATCCTCTGGTCGAATGATTTCTTTGCCTCAGAGATGATTTTTTTGCATGAGTTTCGCGACTTGGTAAATGCAACTCGGTCACATTCTAGCTGTGAAAGTTGCCATTTCTGAAAAGATTTGTTTTTTTCACGGACGGAATCTGCGCATTGTCTACCAAAACCAAGGCTTAGAATCCTTGTTCCCTTTAATCAATTTTGAGGGGATATAGGTTTCTAAGCCTATTTGAATTGCCTCGTTAAGGGCGTCTGCGAATTCTGAAGCGTTTTTATCTCTGATGCATAGTTCATTCCACTGGTAAGCGGCAAAAAAGTTACGCATGTCATTCCAATTAATGTTATCGTTATCGACTAGCCATATTTTTCTGGGGTTGGAGTGGGGTGACGGGGGTTTTGGTAAATTGGCGGAGGTTTTAATTTTATCAGATTGTGGTCAGATTTACCTAAAGGGGCCGAAATTTTTGCTTCATAGGACGAAGGGTGGGAAGTGATGAAAAGATCGAGAAGATTGGATTTTTCATTGGCTTTGTCTGGGATTCTTGTGGGGCCGTTAATAATTTGTGTGAGGCCACATGCCGTTGAGAAGATTTCAGCGTCGGAGCCTGCGGGGGAATTATGGCTAGAAAATTTTAGCCAATTTTTGTTGTGGACGTTAAAGTCACCTAGGAAAGATATTTCAGAAGATGGAAATTCTTTCAGGATATTGCAATGGCACTCAAGGAGGTAGTCAAAAAATTGTTTGTATCTGGGGTCTTTGGGGGGCAAATATATTATGCAGAAGAATTTAGTTGGAGTGGCCTAACGTGATTTTGATCCATATGGCATCGAATTCATTGGATTCTAGATTAGTTAAACGCCTACTAGGGATGTCCTTTCTAATATAACAGCAGACACCTCCTTTTTTTCGAAATTTTGAATGAAGTGTATAGTTTTCGAATTGGTAGTCACGACCGTTAGATTTATTCGCGTCAATTATAGTTTCGGATAGGCCTAAAAGAGCAGGTTTTTCATGTTCGAGATGTTGAAGTACGTCGTGTAAATTCGAATTGCGAGATAGACCGCGAATGTTGCAGAAATTGATTTTAATTGATGTCATTAGTAAGGAGAGTTTGAGGTGGAAATGAAAAGGGTGACAAGAAAAGTAAAGATAAGAGAGCCGGTAAAACCAATTAAAACTCCGAACTTGGATATATTTTTGAATATATTCAATATCAGTGAGCTCTTAGAAATTGGACAGTGGTTTTCCACCGGGCGATTTGAAAAGGTTTAAATCTACCACTTGGATTGATTGTTAGTAAGGGGAAAATTATGAGCTATTTAATAAATTGCTAGATTAAGTCTTAAATTAATTAAAACTAGTTGATGTTGTTAGTGGGGAGAAGAATTATTTGTTATTAATTTAGATACTAGATTTTATAATAGATATATTTTAAATTATAAGATTATTGTGTATAGAGATTATTATATAATTATTATAAAACAATTAATATTTAAGGACCGTGCAATAATAAGAAAATGATATTAATAAAAAGATAATGAGAATTCGATTGAAAAAAGTTAAGGTAATATTTAAGATTTAAAATAAGATATTAGTTGAGTTTATTATAGAACAATTAATGTTTAGAAACTGTGTAATAATAGAACATATAATATTAATAAAATGAAGTTTATTTAAAAATATATATATTATGTATTTTAGAAATGAAAAAAATGAGAAAACGAATTAGAATTAAAATTAAAAGTAAGATGACTTGAAATTGAAACAGTTTAATATTGAATGTTCGGAAATAAAATATTCGATTGAAAAAAGTTAAGGTAATATTTAAGATTTAAAATAAGATATTAGTTGAGTTTATTATAGAACAATTAATGTTTAGTAATAGAACATATAATATTAATAAAATGAAGTTTATTTAAAAATATATATATTATGTATTTTAGAAATGAAAAAAATGAGAAAACGAATTAGAATTAAAATTAAAAGTAAGATGACTTGAAATTGAAACAGTTTAATATTGAATGTTCGGAAATAAAATATTTAAATCGGAATGTTCAGATATAATATTTGTATATCGGATGGAAAATATTTGGGCGAAACAGTTGTTGTCAAAAGCTGAATTTGGTTGTTTGTTTAGGGTAGGGTGGGGTGAATGGCCTGTCAGGGCATGTGTCTTTTTCGGAACAGAAGATAGATAGATAGATATTAAAATAAGATATTAGTTGAAATTATTAAAGAATTATTTTAGAACAATTAGTATTTAAAAACCGTGCAATAATAAATAAATAATATTATTAAAACGAAGTTTATTAAAAATATATATATACGTATATATTTAAAAATGAAAAAATGAAAGTACGAATGAAAAATTAAGAAATCGAAGTAGAAAGATCTATTTGATAATATTTTAAGAGAAAAATATGTGTTGTTTGAAAGGAGGGAGATTGACGGGGGCTGATTTATGATGGGTTTCTGGAAAGTTGGGTTGACTGGCTAGCTAAAAGGGATGGTGGCTGCAAGTGCCCTTGGTAGATTTAGCTAGATGTTAATATTATATTGAAATAATATATTGATTGAATTAAATTAGAGGGGATGAAAATAAAAATAATATTTTTATATCACTGGATTAAGAAAAAAATTTATGAGGGTTTTCGTGCAAATTAAGAATAAATGACTTCTAGAGACTGGAACTCTCTTCCCCTGACCTTCATCTTAGATTCATTTAACCCTTCAGTCTTTCAAGACCCGGATCCACAGATACCTTCGACTCGGACTCAATCCCTAAATCCCTTCTTATTTTCACGATGCAAGGATCTACCACGGACTAAAGAGGTTGTACCTTTTTGGTGCAACTTCTTTTTGTATCAATATCAACATAAAAAAAATGTCAAGCCTATAGTAATTTTCGCCAATAAAAGTTCAAATTGTCGATAGTTAGGGTTGCCATACGTCCCGTGTATACTGTCACCGTCACTACTCCGTCTCGTATTATTATTTGTCCCGTTTTCTCTCTAAACTGGAATACGTATTTGCTATTCCACCCCACAATTCAAATGTGGGGAGAATATTTCTCTAATATCAACTCACATGCTCGGAGGAAAGAAACAGATTGAAAGAGGGGACAATTGAAACAATTTTGATTTGTCATTATAATTTTAAAATGACTTGCGCCCAATTTTATTATTATGTGAAGAAAATGATATAATTAAGAAAGTAAAATCTGATTTAAAAAAGGATTAGCCTTGCTTCTTTTTGATTATTCTACGAGTTCATTTTATTAGATTACTTAAACTTTATTGATTTTTTATCAGAGTAAAATAAACCATTACCTACTGACTTTTTCATGTTTTATTTATTTAACACTTAAACCTCCCGTATCAATGCTTGACAATTATGGCAACCCGACCTAGTGTACAGAGTTAAGATTTCCAAAGAAAACCACGAGTGATTGTCAACTACTGGATCCGAGCTGTTATGGATGAATTTTTGTTATATATCAGAAGGGTTGTGTTCACCCTCACTGGAATTGAACCCGATTGCTATTGACCTGGATTGCTTTTTTGGAATTTGGGTTGAATTATCGAGGGGTAAATACAAAATTCTTCTGACATATAAAAAAATCATCCATAACAACTATGATTTAGTATTTGCCAATCTCGTGATTTTCTTTATAAATCTGCTACTCTTTATATACATATTCCTTCATACTACCTATAGTCCAGGGAATATAAACATTACACTTCGGAAAAATTAGAAGAGAGCTGGATTTCTTTTTGTGGTTCTAAACAAATTCCCAAAACTCCTCATTTATATGCGTGCCACTAAAAATATTACGCGGTCTAAATTTCACGAAAATCTCGTAAACCGTCACTTTTATCGAAGAAATGTGGATATCAAATTTGAAGCTTAGGAAATTGCCTATAAAAACATAATTTTACTTTTTTCTGTAAGACTAGCTGTTTTCGAGAAAATTCGATTTAAAAAGTTTCTCATGAAACGTGCATACCTTTCCACACCACCTTTGAGATAGGGTACAAGATACGTTTTTTAAGTGGTGTCGCCATTAGGTATAATCGACGTCTATTTGTGATTGAAAATGTTAATTTTATTAAAGAAAAAAACGACTAGTAAATATACTATTCAAATAATTTTTTAGAAATGAATCTACGTTCCTCTAGAATAGGGTTTCCAACCTTTTTATAGTATCGTACCTGTACGTTGTAAACAATTTGATGACGTACCGGTAGACCAAAAATTTTGAAATGGGGAATAAAATGCAATGGAGAACATTTGTAATAAAGACAAGTAACTTGGGATATATTTTTATTGCTAAACATATACATAAAATATAATAATCACTTTAAAAAATATATAATTAGTGAGAAGGTTGGGCCTGTTTATTATTAACTAAAGAAGTAATATCGGGCTCAATGTTTGTCAGTTTAAGGCGAAGATCCGATTCAATGTCCAGCAAAGCTCTATATTTGGTTTTCATCGCAGTCATTGCAGAAAATCCTTTTTCACATAAATATGTGGTCGCAAATGACATTAAAAATTTTACTGCTTGGCAAGAAATTTCTGGGTATAGATATCCAAAAAGTGAATAGGTTGTAGCTCTGAAAGCTTAATTTCAATCCACTGTCACTGCCAAGGTCTATAAAAGACTTTTGCAATCACATCGTCTGGAACCCCCGTTGTGAATGCGAAAGGATTTCGAATCCAATTTTGAGCTGTGAGATCTTCACGAAAATAATTTTGGAAACATTCAAAAGTTGATGTTAAATGTCTTCTAATGTCGATTATCACTTCGTCTTTTATTGACAAATTATTTTCTTCGAATAAGTTACAGAGGGAAGGAAACATTAACATTTTGTTTTTCAATTTACTGTTCCATGAATTGCAATTTTTTATTGAACGCGCTTATATTGTTATACAAGTCGAACACAAAATTGTTAACTCCTTGTAAACTCAATCCCAACAAAGTATTACAACACAAACAGTGGATAAGAAATTCCAAACTAAAATATTAACATATATGGATTATTAGTTATTTTAGTCATTTCATTTCTTTTTTCGTAATACAGATTTTTAATAGATTTTTGCTTTAAATTGTAAAATCATTCGCGTACCGGTAGCTGTTTGTCCGCTTACCGGTACTGGTACTCATACCCAAGGCTGGGAACCACTGCTCTAGAGATTACCATTCATAAGTTTTGTTTTGTTCGATTTAAATACAATATTAATCCTTTATACTTTATATATGTAGGTATAATCTTTCAATTCTCTATTCTAAATAAAAATTGTTTATAATTTCAATGATATCCTCATGAATCGTTGCCATTGAATTACTTTGATTGATGGTATGTCTCCGGACATTCATGCATCCGGTCTCATCTTTACATCCGCTCTTCAGGAACCAATCATAAATTCTTTATATCCCCTCGCTTCGCTCATTCATATGGAATATATAATATATACCTACCTATATATATTATTATTCTGTATATAAGTTTGTTTGCCTTCTTTAACTTTTCTATCCAATATCTGAACGAAACAAGTTAGAATATTTCTTTCCAATAAAACTTATCGATGTAATAAAAACAAATAACCTTGTACTTTCAATATTCAATACATTACAATGGCTTTTATGTTCTTCAATAAAGGATATAGAAATATATTCTCAATTTTTCCCATCTTGTTTATTTTTTTCATTGCCCGATGTTCGTTCGTGAAAGACATTCCCATAAACAACATATGCCAAACAGATTTTATATAACCGGGCCTATTTTTTTTTTTTTTTCAATTCAAGAAATTCAATATATCAGCTACACTCGAGCTTTTGATAAATGTGTACCGTCATAATTAAAAAAAAAAAAAAAATTATACTAACATCGCAAAAAAATATTTTAGGCATATTTGTTCTAACTGCTTTCTATTTTAAAAATATAATTATTTTATTTAAAATTAAGGAGGTTCTTTCGCGACAATCCACACAAAAAGTTTTAGACTCGTAACCACTTTATAAATACGAACGGAACTAAAATTTTAGGGTTTTTTTTTAACGTGACTGTCCACTCACACTACGTTACCTCTATATAGATACACACATACTAGCCGGTCGTTTCCAAGCCATTGTGATTATATCCCCTCCACTAAAAATAATCACTCAAATAGGTTTGTTTTTTTGTTTTTTATCAAAACTACGTGGTAAATAATTTCAATTTTTTTTTAAGTTACTCCGAATATATTATTCTAACAAATATTAGTTTTTCATCAAGATGGTGAAAGTCCTTCAATGAAAAAAATAAAATAATTATCATATCCCCCACCCTTTCCCTATCTACCCTATGTTAAAAATGTCATTTTTAATTGCAATTATTTCATGTTTGGTGTGGTAAATCGTCTTAAAATTTTAACAGTGTGTTGTATTATGCTTTTAATGACTTATATTCCAAGTTTCAAAAACTTCTTGAATTTTTGCATTTGTGAAAGAACTACCTTAAGAAGCGAAAATTGGAAACCATTCGATTAACTTGAAAAAGAAAATTTGGTGAAGAAATTTTTTTTTAGAATTTTCAAAATTTAAGCTAGTTCTTTCACAAATGCAAAAATTCAAGATGTCTTCGAAACTTGGAATAAAGTCATTAAAAGCATAATAAACACACTGCTAAAATTTGAAAACGATTTACCACACGAAACATGAAATAATTGCAATTAAAAATGAAATTTTTTACATATGGTAGATTGGGAAAGGGTGGGAAAATGATCATTATTTTATTTTTATTTGTTAGAATAATATATTCGGAGTAACTTGAAAAAATTTGAAATTATTTACCTCGTAGTTTTGATTTGAAAAAAAAACATATTTGGGCGATTATTTTTAGTGGAGGGGATATAAGAACAATCCATTCATAAAGAGGATATAGTAGTGTGAAAAGTACAGTCACGTTAAAAAACATAACCTAAAATTCATTCATATGTATAGAGTGGTTACGAGGCTAAAACTTTTTCTGTGGATTGTCGCCAAAGAACTACCTTAAAAAAGAAATTCTCTTTTTTTCTTCTATCATCTGAAAACATATTTTTTTTTGTTTTTAAGTAATTTGAATGATATAATAATTGATTAGGATGCTCAAAATGTATATTTTCAATAACTGAATTAAAAACTAAATTTTTAAAATTAAAATATATATTTAATAAAAAATTTAGCAATTCCCTTTAAATTTAACGCTCTTAAAAAGAAAGCTTGTGCCCTAAAAAAATGCTTGAACTGAGATCTTTAATGCGGGCTTGATTCACAAACATAGGGGCAAGATAAAGTTACTTGTATGTAATCCACTTAAAATTAATTACTCTTGTAAATTTTTTCTCAAAAATTCGTCATTTAACTTAACAAATAAATCAATTAAAGAAGACCATGTTTTTTCTTATTTTCAACCGTTTTTTAACATTAAAACATATTTTTAATTACTAATTAAAGCGGTTCTCCTTACATGTTTAATTGATGAGTTGTTTTCTATGTTCTTTCAAATTATTAGAGTGCTTTCTTAAAATAAACCCTCAACACATCTTTTTAGTGGCTCTGTGGTTTATAACTCTGAATATTCGTGAATAAAGCCAGTAAGTAGTTTGTTGAGATTATTTAGCGAGCTTTAAAGTCTGTTAGATTTAATTTTTTGAACCTCCTATGAAATAATTTTTTTTTACTTTACCACAAGTAGTATGTGAAGTATTATAATTGTGCTGAAAAATGGTATTTTTGCTTATTCTTTTCGAAATATCTCAAAAATTGTTATAACCATTTTGATAAAACAAAAAAAGTAAAATAACGATCCACACACAAAAAACCTTTTATAGTAAACAACTAAAAAAGTAACATTTTTAGAGACATAGTTAATCACAGCACCTTAAGCTGGAAAATAATTTTTTTATCAAACCGAGGTAGCGTCTAATTTGACTTAAAAATTGACTTTAGACTCTTCCTCGTGATTAAAGCCTTGATAAAATCATATTTTCGGTACTATGATTAATTGAAAGGTTTTTAATTAATAGGCAGGACACTAGAGAGCCGTGAAAATGAATTAAAATGTAATGAAATACTGGGTCATTTGATTAGAGCTTCACACCGGATTCGCAAAGACCGGGGTTCAAGTCTCTGGTGGTTCTTTTATCTAATATTTTTTTCTTTATTTTCTAATTTAATTTTTAGAAATATTAAAATATCTGTGAATGTGTGGTCAAATTTTGTGTGCGCTCTACATCAAAATCCAAAAGGAATATATAATTCAAATTTCATATCTAGATGTTTTAAACTGAGATTTAGAGCCGACTGTGGGTCAGTGGTCAGAGTGTCGGGCGGCTGTCCTGAAGTATGCTGATTCGAGACTGAGTCTCGGCAGATATTTGCAACCGCCTCCTCTTGGAAAGCAATGGCAAACTACCAAGAGTATAATTGCCTAGTCAACCTCTCCAAACTAGCCATTCGGAACCGGCGTTAAAAAGTAGGTCCCGTATACCTGTGTAAAACAGCTAAACACACTCAGCACAGGTATATGTGGAGAGGTGCCGAAACGTCAGGGAGACCTGATATGGCACTTAAAGAAGAAGAAACTGATATTTAAAAGCTGATTAGATTTTGGTTGAAATAAGAACCCACGTTAATTAAAGATTTCTCTTGACATTTTTCTAGAAATAATTGATATCTCTTAAAATATCATTTTTTTACAAGCTTTATTATAAATGGTTTTTGATTTTCAGTGGAGAATCTTAAATATAAACAACAGAAATGCGTTACGGAAGTAATCGTCGACGGACAAAATACGTATCTACCTAAGTGCGCATATTCAATTAAATAAATTACCGTAAAATCAGATTGGGTCCTCATACTTAAGAACGATTGCAGATTAAGCCAATCGAAACGTTATAGCTATATTCTATTATTTTTTGATGTGATCAATAAATAGTTATAATTAATTATCTGTGATTTAAATAGAAATTTAGCCTTCAATAAATTATATCACCAAAATATAATAACATTGATTTAATATCAAAATTAAAAAGTTAAAATACTAGGTGGTGTTTTACAAATACAAAACAAATATTATTTTGAGAATAAACTCGATAATGTATTTCGGGCTTTTAACCCGTTTTCAAGTTGCAAATTATTCGAAATATAAATAGAAAATTGTATTTAATATATGTACATGAATGAATATTTGAGAAAAAGGTCAAAATGTAGATATATATATATATCGAGTTTATTCTCAAAATAATATTTGTTTATTATTTGTGAAACATTACCTAGTAGTTTAACTTTTCAATTTTTTTGTTAGATCAATTTTATTTGATGTTTCACCTAGAAATAACACCATGCTCCTTAGAAATTCCAAAATAAGCTGACGTGTTCTGATGTGGCCATCCACTAGACTTTACCATACAACCTGGTCCCTCACTTATATTTAATATTTAATAAAATTATTTATAATCATGTAGGGGGGGTAGTTTTTGCATTTTTAGACTCCTGGGGGCCCACTGATTATGTATACAAAATTTGGTTGAGTTTGGTAAATGGCCAAGATTTTCATTTTCTGACCCCCCCCCCCCCCCATTTTGGGCGGTTAGTTTTTGCATTTTTAGACTTCTGGGGTCCCACTGATTATGTATACAAAATTTGGTTGAGTTTGCTCAAATGGTCTAGATTTTTAATTTTTAGTCCCCCTCCACCCCCTTTAATTTTGGGTCGATATGCATCAAAATCTAATCAGCTCTTAATCTCAATGGACCAAAACTACGTGTGTCGATATTCCCACTAGTTTTTGAGCTAGCTCGTCCACAAAAATTTGGTAACGCACTAGTACAGACTAACTAACAGACAGACTAACAGACATTTTGACAAAACAATTATTATCTCGAAAAAAATAATTTTTTTGATGTTCACTTATTAGGGCTTTTGTGTAGACTGAAATGCCATGGTTTCGCCCAATTTTTTTAACCAAAATAGTTAAAGCCGTTTTTGAGATATTTCGAAAAAAAAGAAGCAACAAAAACCACTTTTTTCATGCACGATTACAATACTTGCCCATACCCTGTATGGTAAAGTAAATATATGTTTTAATAGCTATATTATCCAATTTCTTACAGTTAGTTAATTATTAAGACAATTTATTCCAATAAAAATGAGATTTTAAAAATGCCTTTGATTTTTTTCAGAAATGTTGCAGTGAATGCTTGGTCCGATTTGCTTGCTTTTGGAGCGAATCAAGGGCCTGCAATCGGGAAACCTTCAAGTGCGAGTAGCATCGGCGTCGCCTATGAAGAAGTCGCTAATGACTCTTTTCAATTTGATCTCAATGGCCATGATGTCATTGTTTTTCTCCATATTCAAAAGACTGGGGGTACCGCATTTGGAAGACATTTAGTACTTGATCTCGATCTAAAACGTCCTTGTTCTTGCCAACGACGCCGCAAAAGATGCAACTGCTTCCGGCAAGTAATCATGAATCTATATATATAAAACACAATGTTTGTATGTATGTATGTATGGTATTCTTTATACACTTTTGAACGCCTGCAGCAATTACAACTAAATTTGGTACAGGTTTTACACTTCAAATAGAACATTTTACAAATCAAAATGAACATTTTAATGTATTTTGAAAAAAAATTTTTAACATATTTACATAAAATACCGTCAGTAACTGCCACAAAAGAAAGTTTATAAATTAAATTTACTTACAAACATATGTATCTTTTTTGTTTAACTGTACAAAGGTACATACATGTTCAGGGAAGTTTTTAAAAACTAACCTTAATTATGTAATACATACTACTATTTATATATTGTAATTCATTAACGTTTGCATAGTTTTGAAATATTTTTAATTATTTTAGTGTGATAAATTTATGTTATAATTATAATAAATATATAATTTAACTAATTCTTTTTCATTTAGAATAATCTTAATTATATGTACCTATGTACAAGTACATGTACATATATATATTTATGTATTAAATTATTTTGTTCGTAAATAAATAGCTAATGAATAAATTATTTAACTTTTCAAATTGATTTCTAAAATGCTCAATTTGATTTCTAAAATATTCAATTTGATTTGGAAAAATCTTCGAAACTATAATACAAATAAATTCTATATAATATTTTTTATTTGTATCAAACAGAAGATTCCTCTTTATGATTATTTTTTTGCCTGTGTTGCTAGATTTCGATACCTATTTTTTACTTATGGAAAGTGGTGTAGGTTTTAGGTGAAACATGATGTTAGTTAATAGAGTAAAGGGTGTGTAGTTTCACAGTGAAACTACACACCCTTTACTCTATTAACTTCGATACCTATGATAACTCAAGAAGGCAAGGCTGTAGAAAGTTCACTCCTGTACCAAAATATTTGTATTTTTTTTTTTTTTTTTACTTAAAACTGGTTAGATTTTTTTAATTGGAAATTCTTTATTAATTAATAAATGTAATCAAATTCAATCAGAAAGAAAAGCTATATTTTTTATATCGGCTCTTGATTATCGACGTTTAGGTTTAGAATAGTTTAGAATTTGGGCTTTTTAGTTTAAAAACTTCCGGCTGAAAATAGGATAAAAATAGAGTGGAAGGCTCCATAAGGAGCCAATGTATTTTAGCGTATGCGAGTTACAGAGCTCTCTGGCGGTTCAGAATGGGCAATAAAATGGCGGTAACCGCTCTCTTTAGCTCTATAATTAAATTATTAAAGAATTAACTTAATTTTTTATATGTTAATAAAAATCAAAGAAAGAAATTACTAGTTAATTTTATATAGGGTACTTACATTTCAGGATTTTTAGGTCGTTTAAAAAAAGTATGTTCTTTATCTGATTTTGAGTCGCGAAAGCAACCTTACACAAAACATTGACGCCGAGAACTAGCCATATTTAATAATATTTTAATCTATAAATTTATACGTTGGAAAATTTTCTAAATGAACGTTTAGCACAAAGCCTTTATGAATCTTTTATCTAAGACAATGGCTTTGAATGTTCTATGACTATGATCTTTGAATAGCTCTTATAGGACTAAGAATAATGTTCTCCCAGCCGCTAGAGAGCGCTTTTCGCCATTCGGTAGCCTTCCACTCTATATTACTCTATGGTTTGTAGCTAATGAGCTGAAATTTGGTCCAAAAGTTTGTGTTAATATGCTGTACCTGTGGCCATGCCATGTTTCGGTTTTCTAGCTCAAAACATTTGCTGACAAAAATAATTTCCAAATGACCGAAATTTCTAGAGAGTATTTGAGAAATTATTCACCCTTTCCTCTCATATCTATTGATTATATTAAACGAGTACGAATCAAATATTCACTCCCTCTAATTGCTTTTCGTTAGACATAATATAAAAAAAAAGAGCTTAAACATCTTTTTAGTTGTTTTCGTCAAGATCGCATAAAATTGAATTAAGGTAGTTCTTTCACAAATGCAAAAATTCAAGAAGTCTTTGAAACTTTGAATAATAGTCATTAAAAGCATAATAAACACACTGTTAAAATTTGAAGACGAGTTACCATACCAAACATGAAATAATTGTAATTAAAAATGCAATTTTTTACATATGGTAAATTGGGAAAGAATGGGAAAATGATCATTATTTTATTTTTTTGAGGGACTTTCACCATCTTGATGTAAAACTAATATTTGTTAGAATTATATATTCAGAGTAACTTAAAAAAAATTGAAATTATTTACCTCGTAGTTTTGATAAAAAATAAAAAAAAACATATTTGGGCGATTATTTTTAGTGGAGGCTATATAATATCAATGGCTTTGAAACGATCCATTCATAAAGAGAATATAGTAGTGTAAAAAGTACAGTCACGTTAAAAAACATAACCTAAAATTTTAGTACCGTTCATATTTATAGAGAGGTTACGAAGGCTAAAACTTTTTGTGTGGATTGTCGCGAAAGAACCTCCTTAACAAAAAACTAATTAAATTGTTCTTTTTTTACAGACCAAATCGCAACGAACATTGGCTTTTTTCTCGCTATTCGACAGGTTGGCGTTGTGGTTTACACGCTGACTGGACCGAGCTTACCAATTGCGTTGATCCTGAGCTTGACCGACATGAAGGGGAGCGAGTAAAGCGAAGGTACTTACCACCCTGCTATCACCAGCCACCCATCCAAATATGCATTACATTTTTTTGAACTCTAGTGGTATACCTAATATCTATTGATAGTTAAAAAATTGCTTTAAAGACTTAATGGACAATATATATATATTCAATTGAAAAGATTTTGTTTTGCCGAGACTAGCAGAGTTTTTGATTCATAAAAAGAAATCAATGGGGTTCTCCTCCGCATGATCCAAATAAACATATCGTCGCACTAGAGTGGAAACCTTCTAAATCCATTTTTTATCATATATGACATATTAATACCGTTCGAAAGAAAAAGAGATGCAGCATCATCCAAGTAAAACTGCTACTTAAAATTACGATCGTAAGTTTTTTTTTTTTTTTGGTTTTCGGCCATGGTAGCCATAAGCCATTTACGATACTATTTATTTTTATTTTTAAATTTGTCTCTACCTCGGGGGTCAGATTTTAGCCGGATGCCTCGAGCCGGATTCGAACTCGGGTCCTCTTGGTTAGCTGGCTGACATGCTACCGCCTAGCCTACCCGACCCCCCCGATCGTAAGTTGTAGGGAAAAATGTGAAAAAAAAAAGTTTCTTTCCATAACAACAATATTAATTTTTGTTTGTCTTTTCTCGGCCCTGTAAAATTTCAATGGTCAAGTATTGTAATTTTTAATTATAAAGAGTGAATGAAAAACTGCGAAATTCCACATAGGAATTGGGTGTATGTAAATTTGTTTTGTTGTTATAGTAAGCTATTCACTCAACAAATGAATCATATATCATTTGTTTAGTGACTAGTTTACTATAACAACAAAACGAATTTACCTACATCTAATCAGCTATTTGAACCAATGAAAAGATACAATATTTCTAATTAAAAAGACTGATGATGAAGGTCAAACCTTCGAAACTATATATTATATATACATTTTGATTATTTATGTCCATCGATTAAATTAATAAAGTTGTAGGGAAATAAGGACAATAGCTTATGCAAATAATTTTTATTTTTGCCATCGTTTCGTCAACTTTTTTGACTTCCTCAGGCTCAAATAAATTAACTTCCTTGCATATTTGTCGTTTTATCAATATTCCTTCTTAGCAAACATATCAGGCCAGTCATCAAACAGAATATTGATTAAATGACAAATATCCAAGGAAGTTAATTTCTTTGAGCTCCTGAGGAAGTCAACAAAGTTGACGAAACGTTGACAAAAAATAAAAATTATTTGCATAAGCTATTGTCCTTATTTCCCTACAACAACTTTATAAATTATGTATACATATTTATTTGTTATATATAGTATATATCTATGTACCTATATGTTAATTTTCATCAAGCAGAGAACAAGGGCGGATCCACGAATTTTTTATGGGGGGGGGGAGAATGTATATAAGGTGCCCGATGTATATAAGATCTACTTTTTATCTCGAAAGTGTGTCGCGATCGAATTGTCCAGGGGGGGGGGGGGGGGTCAGAGACGCCCACACACACACACACACACATAGAACTTTATTTTCAATTTTAAAAATTTAAAAAAAAATAAATGTTTTTTTTTTCAAATATTTTTTTACAAATTTCATATCTCATATTTTAAGTTCATTAAAATAAAATAAAAAAATTGTTATAAATTCCCTGTCGATTTGGCCGCAGTTTTTTGGCCTCTGCGTGCTACGCACGTGTTGCACTCCCGCCAGGCACGGGCCTCTATGGGGGAGGGGCGGTCGCCCCCTCCGCCCCCCTGGATCCGCCCTTGGCAGAGAAGAACCTCATTGACTTCTCTATATGAATTATATTCATATTCATTTTTAGCAAAAAGTTTAATGTAATATTAATAATTCCACTTGAAAAAAAGTTTTAATAAATATTTAGTAGTTATTAAAGGAAATCATCAATTAATACTAAGTGTAGGCATATTACATTTTTCTAGATATTTTTACATCACACTTTTACGGGAACCAATATCAAGATATTTATCTGAATTTCGGCACGTCCAAAGAGGAGCTACTTGGCGAAATTCTCGCCACTGGTGTGGAGGAAGGTCAGCAACAGAAGAAGAACTTCCACGGTGTTATACAGATGCGTCTTGGAGGGGAGTCACTTTCGATCAGTTCACATCCTGTGAACATAATTTAGCTGCTAATCGGTAATAAATATTCAAATTTATTCTAAATAATTTAATTAAGAATGAAAGAGGTTAAAGAAAATGCCTTATATTGGTCAAATTGAAAGAAATTTATTGGCTAATTCCAAATATTTCGAAGACATATTTAGCCTTCGCCAGTGGAATGGATTTAGCCATTAAATTTCTTTCAATTTTAGTAATATACTAGCTGCAAGGCCCGCCTTCAGCGGCCCTTTTGCTAGCCAGGGGCACGCGCCCTGGACCCCAGTCCTCGAACCCCCCTCCCCCTCCACTCCCACTCCCACCCCCCGAAACCCACCCAGCACCCCCACCCCCGCACCATGACCAACCCCCGCCCCCACACCACCACCCCAACACTCCATTCCACACCCTAAGCCACTAACCCCCCGCCCCCAAAACCCCTACAGCACCCCCACCCCCGCACCATGCACCCTTTCCCAACCCCCGCCTCCACACCACCACCCGCACCCCATCCACCCCGGACCCCACCCCCGCGCCCTCCAACCCTGCGCACCACCCCCCACCTAGCTCCCTGGACCTCACCCCCGCTATGCTCCCTGGACTCCACCCCGCACCACCCCCTGCACCCCACCCTACTCCGCCTCACTCCTCACCCCACCCCCATTCCAAGTCACTGTTAATAACACTTCTCACAAAAATTATTGAAAGTAATGGAAGGCAGCCCAGGGTAGTGAGGAAAGAAAAAAATTAACATATACCAAATAAGGTGTAATTTATTGGAATCCTTCCTACTTTCCTTTCAAACCAACGTTTCGGAGGATTCTTCCCTCCTTCAGGGTTTCAAGGGGTCAATTTCCATTAATTTCAATTAAAAGTTCTACCAGTCCGTCTCTCTCCAGAGAAAATTTCGTTGCAAATAAAATTAAACAAAAATTTGTAACCGTAAACCTAACAATGGATTATACGCTGATTATCATGCAATTTCCGGATTTTTTGCAACACGTCAGAGTTTTGAGATATTTCGGTCAAAATAACGAAAAAGGCCATTTTGACCTATCTTTGAGTCCCATTAGATATTAAACAGCAATATTTTGTAGACATAATAGAAAACAGCTTCCTCTTTGATTTTCAACTTGTTTTTAGCTCAATTAGAACTCGAGTTATAACTAAAAAAAAACTAAGTCGAGCTGAAATTAATTATCCCCCCTAAAGCCCTCTTTATGAGAAACGCGCGGCTTTCGAACGTTCATCACCCCTTCACTGTCAAATTGGATAAAAATCGAATAAGCGCTTTCGCCAACTCTTTTATCCCAATGACCTCCAGAGACTGGAACTCGCTCACAGCCACCGTTTTCACTGCGACATAACCTTCAGCTGTTTAAGACCCCTACCCAGCCCATAAAATCCCATCTTCTTCGTCTTTTCGCGATGGAGGGGCCAGCCCAGGCCTTTAGGGGATAGACCTTTTTGGTGTAACTTCTTCTCTCAACATTTTCATTAAAAAAAGACCATATGTTTTTATCTATGTTTATTATTCTTTATAATCACGTAGCTTTTTTCGTCTTTTTGACCGATATTATCTCAAAACTCTGACCTGTTGTAAAAAATCGGAAAATTGCATGATAATCAGCTTATAAAACTCTACTGGAATCCATTGTTAGATTTACTGTTAGAAATTTTTGCCGACCAGTGTAATTAAATCATTTAATCCTATCAACGTCTTCCATAAATGATCGATAAATGTTACATCATGCTTATTTATTAAACTTAATATTCCAGCCAAACAAGAATGCTTGCTGATTTGGAATTAGTGGGCTGCTACAATACTTCCTATATGCCATCCTTAGAAGAAAGACAACGAGTTCTTCTAGCCTCAGCGAAACGAAATCTCGTTACTATGGCATGGTTTGGACTCACTGAAAGACAACGAGAAAGTCAACTTGTATTTGAACGAACATTTAATTTACGATTTTTAGCTCCATTTGAGCAGCATAATGCCACTGTAAGTATTTTACAATCCATTTATTTCAAAATATAAAGATATTCCAATACGGCAGAACTTTTTAATTGCTTACCATATCCAAACTATAACACTTTCAGTAGCGATACAGATGTTATCTTGAGACCTAGCCGATTGTTAAATTTATTATGTTGCCCTACACGATTGCAAAATATGTATAAATCGTACAATTCTATTATGAAAATTACCGGATATTTAAAAATTCACCTGTAAACCCGAATTCAGATAGAAGGCAGGTTACCGAGGGGTGCACATCTTTTTGGAATTATGTGGAATTATTTTGGTATTCATTAGATAATGCCCCTCCATCTATTATCTTCTACTTGAAAATGAAAGTGGAAGTAGGTTTTCACGATATTAGGTCACGGTTCACCCCTCGCAGGTTACCTACTTCGATTTGAACTGCCCCTAGTTATCCACTGACTAACTCTGTTTATCTTTATTTTTTGGCGCCAGTTAATCCTAAGCGATCAATCAGCTTTCTTTCTTAATTCTGCCTAATGCTATGTAAAGACAAGTTAGTTCATTTTTAGTGAATCTTCGGTTTCGGCTTTGGCCAAAAAAACCACCTTTGACGAACTCTTCGGTTTCTGCCAAAATGGGCCGAAGTTTTGGCAGAATCCGAAGGTTACTTTTAATTAAGTAAATAAATGTTATAATTCACATTATTTCAAAATGTTATTATTTTTGAGAAGTTGCAAGGTAATTTTAATCATCTTAAGGAGGTTCTTTCGCTATAATCCACACAAAAGTTTTAGCCTCGTAAACACTCTATAAATATGAACGGAACTAAAATTTTAGGTTATGTTTTTTTAACGTGACTGTACCACTCACACTACGAAATCTCTATATGGATACACACATACTTGTCGGATCGTTTCCAAGCCATTTTGCTTATATCCCCTCTACTAAAAATAATCGCCCAAATATATTTGTTTTTTATTAAAACTACGTGGTAAATAATCTCAATTTTTTTTTAAGTTACTCCGAATATATTATTCTAACAAATATTAGTTTTTCATCAAGATAGTGAAAGTCCTTCAATGAAAAAAAATAATGATCATATCCCCACCCTTTCCTATCTATCCTATGTAAAAAATGTCACTTTTAATTGCAATTTTTTCATGTTTGATGTGGTAAATCATTTTCTAATTTTAACAGTATATGTATTATGCTTTTAATGACTTATATTCCAAGTTTCAAAGACTTCTTGAATGTTTGCATTTGTGAAAAAACTACCTTAAGAAGTTGTTTATATACAGTCAACATAAACCTTTAATTTAAAAGTTTTTAAAATCATTATATTATTCTCTTTGAGCCAATCTTAAACTGAATTCTTGGTTAAGGTTTTTAAGCCTTCAACTTCGGCCAGAAATCAACCTTCGGTCGGACTCTATTCATTTTAAATCTTGACCATCTCCTACCATTGTTTTCTATCACGGTAATAATTAACCAAGCTCACTAAAATAAATTTAACTTTCTTTCTTTGAAAAAACTACTCGTTTAAACTAAATCAAATAAAAAAATTCTAAAAATTTAACAAGTTTAATAAAATTGAATGATTATATAATCTTATGTAATCGCCTAGCGCTGCATGATTCATTTCTCAACTGGAGTGCTTAGTGCTTAGTGTTAAATTCCAAAAAGCCAAAACTTGGGAAAATCATCTTCAAGGTGATCTGTTAACAAAGCATCATCATCTTCTCAAAACAGCCTCTGCTTGAAGGTTTATCAAACCAAAGAATAACATATGAACACTTGAGTTTCTCACATGTTCTTTCAGCGAATAATCTCAATTTTTACAAAATATCTAGGCGTCCCTGGTAATGGGATTTGAAGAGGAATAGGGGGAGGGTTTGGCTTTGATTTATTGGGATTTAGCATAAAATGGCTAAGCGTGTGGATTACAGCTTTAATATTTGAGGTTAGAGCAAAGTTCGAAACACGAAGGGGAATACCCGCAAGTGTTTGCAGGGTTGGGATTGGGGTTGATAACAATTTTGAACATAACTTTTGCGACCACCAACATGTTGGTATTTTATGTTAGTTTTGAGGCAAGACTGATCCCTTCTTTAATGTTAATTTTAGGGTACTTATTAGATCTTTATTTTAAAAATATCGCTTCTATATTTTTGATATTTTCGAAAGTGAGCAATTTAAAGTTCCTATTACTGCTGGGACACATTTACTTCATTGTTAAACAATAAGCATTAATATATTTAAACACTCCCTGACATCACCCATAGCTAGTAAATAATTTTTTCATCAGTTGGGCGATCACACCTCGTCTAAAGATAATAATAAATTAAATTAAATTTGGAGAATAAAAGAAAAATTGCTATTAATAAAATGGGATCGCTGTCTCGGTGGTTAAAAGCCTCGTGCCGGATACGCAAAGGTCCTGGGTTTGAACCCCGGTTGATTCTTTTGTCTATGATAATTTTCTAATTTTAATTTAATAAACATTAATTTTATTATTAAAGTTGTTATATGGAAATAAGGACTATATCTTTTATGCAGATAATTTATATTATATTTTATTGCCAACGTTTCGTCAACTTTGTTGACTTCTTTAGGGCTCTAAAAAGTGATAAGGCATCAATTAATACACATCATAACATTTTAAATCAACAAAATTGATCTCAAAAACTACTTCAATACATACAAAAAACAAATTAATACACATAAAAAACTCATTTTACATACCAAATAGTTAACTTCCCTGCATATTTGTTTATGTAAGATGAGTTTTTTATGTGTATTAATTTGTTTTTTGTATGTATTGAAGTAGTTTTTGAGATCAATTTTGTTTTTGATTCAAAAATGTTATGATATATATTAATTAATTGATGCCTTATCACTTTTTAGAGCCCTGGAGAAGTCAACAAAGTTGACGAAACGTTGGCAATAAACTATATATTGTCTCACAAAGAGAAACAAAGAGATTGTCCTCTGCTTGATCCAAATAAACATACACACATATATATCGAAATTATAATCTGTATATATATTATTTATTTGTTTGAGACTATAGTTTCGAAGACTTGGTCTTCATCATCATCAATTTTCAATATCCATACGGTATTGACCCCATGAAAAATAATATTTATAATTAACAAAGACTGATGATGAAGACCAAGTCTTCGAAACTATAGTCTCAAACAAATAAATAATATATATACAGATATATAATTTCGATATATATGTGTGTATGTTTATTTGCATCAAGCAGAGGACAACCCCTTTGTTTCTCTTTGTGAATCAACAACTCTGCTACTCTCGGCAAAACAAAAACTTTTCAATTATATATATATCTGCATAAAAGTCCTTACTTCCCTATAACAACTTTAATAATTTAATCGATGGACATAAATAATCAAAATAATTAATTTTATTTAAATGTTTTTCTATTATTCCAGGTATCGGCTGCAACATTAGGTAGTTTAACTGAACAACAACTCAATAAAATTCGTGAATTAAATGCCCTCGACCTAGAATTATATGCATTCGCGAGTCAATTACTTTCGGATCGATTGACTCGGCTTCGTGTGCGTGAAAATGCCTCAACACCTCCACCCTTTGATTGGGATCAATTGAGTGACCATTGACTAACCGGATAATACAACCAAGACTTTCTTAAAACAACATTCCATCTCATCATGGCGAGTTGTATTGTATGTATGATGACATCTTAGATACCAAACATCCCAATGAATTCTGAAAGTAAAAGGTAGAGAAGCCCATTCCATTATTTCGCTTTCTTCTTTCACTTACATCACCAAACCTTGGCAAATGATAATCCGCTCTAGGCCTAGATGCCGATTTAAGCCTTAAATTAATATACTCTGTTAGTTTAGAATGAATGAAAACAAACATAAAAAGAGGCCATGTTAACTAGTACAAAGACAAAGAAACAATTTAGGTGGCTTCTATTAAAACTAGTACCTATAAAAAGAAAGAAATAATTACTCATATTAAGTAAAATTTAAGATACTTAGTTAATAGGATGGCTAAGTGAAAAAAGAAACAATAATTTTTTATACAGTCATAAAGCAAATAATAAATATTGAAATTGAATTATATTATATTTTTTATCTTTTCATATTGAGTGACTTATAATAAATACTTCTTAATGTTTGGATTGATAGAAACTTATAAATCGGGTTAGGCTGTCTGTGATATTTCTCTTTCCTTCAAAGATAAATTTTAACTAAAAAGAATAGATACACTTTTTCTCTTAATTCTAAACTCTGAATCTTTTTTCATCCGGCCGAGGGAAACCCTAAATAAGTTTTGATCAATCCATTCATGTCTCTTGCTCTCTCTCTCTCTCTCTCTCTCTGTTATTATCGAATTTTGCCTTCAAGCAACTCAACCTAGTTATTACTAATAGCGTTTTTTGTTAGGTGATTCAGTTCCCTACACTTGCTGCAACGGTTGTCTTGAAAACCTAAATAAACATTATATTAAACTGCAGTTGATTCATAAATTCCTCCCGGGTTTCAGAGGTTGATATCACCGGAACCATGAGGGACACAGGGAAAGTGCTCATACAGTGGATCCATAGAGTAATATAGAGTGGAAGGCTACCGTATATCGAAAAAGCGCTCTCTAGCGACTGCAGGTCGAAAACTCTTAGTTCTTAAGACCTATCCAAAAATCATAGAACATTCAAAGCCTTTGTCATAGATAAAAGATACATACCCTTTATGTTATATATATATATATATATATATATATATATATATAAGCGTATTTTTTACTCTTAATAATGTCACCAAAATTTGCCCCGAAGAGAGTGGTTTCCGCCATTTTATTGCACAATGGTTTCGCCCTGGTCTCGGCAGAGAGCTCTGTAACTCGTATAAGCTAAAATACATTGGCTCCTTATGGATGGAGCCTTCCATTCTATATTACTCTATGAGTGGATCTTTCAAAATTTCATTCCTAATAAATACCGCGGCGTACTTGTAGATTTAGCAGCTGCACACGAGACTTTTTCCTCTACCTGTTTTTTGTTTGCAATTTGTCGGGATTGAAATGACGTCACTGCTGGCTTGATTTAAAAGATAGGACATGTTCTATTTTTCGGCTTGGTCCTGGGATTCTTTTGAGTGGGAGCAAGCAGGCAAATAATTATTAAAACAAGCCTCGTGTGCAGCGGCCTTTAGAGAGATATATATCTATCCTATGATTGAGTACTTCATTTGTGTTTGCCATGGTTGCTATTCCAGCAACATCCGAAACCCCGAAGGAACTAATGATGACGTCAGCACACGCGATGCTCGCTGCACTGAAGTCTTAACAGAAAACGCTATAAATTTGTTTATTATTGTTTTATATATTATATAAAAGTCACCGTGTTTTAAATAAATCAATTGTAAACACCAAGTAAATAGATGTACTCTTGTTTCTAATTAAGCACCTTTATTAACAAGTGGGCTATTCAATTTTTGTTTAATACAAACTATCCATCCTCTACCAATAAAAACATACCACCGAATATAAATATAAATTCCTTGAGAGTAAAACTCCTTGAAATTGGAATTCCTCTTATTTTATTTTTTAATTATAAAATTTTTATTAGAGTCAAATGCTGGCTCATTTCTCATTTTAAAACATTACTCAATGTGTAAATGAATTTTGAAACACTGTAATAATACTCGTAATGTATATATATTATATTTTTCTTCAGCAAGAGTAGATGTTTCTCGATGATTTGAAATAAACTTTTATATAAATTTCAAAAAAAAAAACATCTATTTCACTTATTAAGCTTTTTTTTAATTTTATTTACATTTTTCTTTTATCTCTCTTTTTTAATTTACTAAAACAAAAAGGTGAAAAATCAATTTCGGTCCTTTGAAGAATTTAAAAATTCTTACCAGATCAATAAGGCCTAATTAATGAATCTGTACAGGCAGCCCTAATTCACTTGGACTTTAATTGATATTTAGATTAAATCATTATTTTTCTAATGATTTCACAAAAAATAAATAACATATTTTTGCCATATTTTAGTATTGATTTTTATGTAAAATTTCACAATTAGATTGAATTATGATAGTGTTTTCCAACCTGTAATTGGCAGGTGAATTTAAATAAATACATAAATAAATAAAATTACCAATATTTAATAGCTATTAAAATCACCATATTTCTTAGAGGGTCCGCAGAATTTTAAAGACTGAATAGGGTTGAGAAACACGAATTATTAAAAAAAAATCTTATATCGTTTTAATATCAGATTTTTTTTCTATGAAAATACATTTTCTTTATCCAATTTCCAGTCATAATCTAGAATACTGGTTTTAATTTGAATTAATGATTTTTTTTTATAAATTGGAGCTTAATCTGATAGATATCTGATTAAGGTAGTCACGAAACCTAATAAAAATTCTTTGCAACTCAAGCTAACTTACATAATCCAATCAATATATTTATTAAGTTAAATAAATTATAATATTAGCCTTTCATTACAATTCTTTTTCTCTTAAATATTGTTTCTTCTTTTTTAATTATTTTAATAAATATTCAAAAGTTAAGCTTTAATCTCCTCAAGACAATTGATATTTTAATAAATGTTAAATTACAAGGAAGAAATGTTGTAAGAGTTTATTTTATATTTAATTCTTTTAAGATCAATTTAGATATATATGAATATTTTATCTTTGTTTTAATCTTGATTTTTTAAAATGTATACGATATTATTATTATTTAATTGTATAGATCTAGACTGTTTTTCTTCTTTATCATAAAGAAATATATAAGTATATAATTATACGTATATTACCTTTTTATATAAATATATACTTTTTTGGAAAGAAAGCATCATTTATTCGTTTATATTAAGATTCTTTGAGTCATTTTATCTATAAAAAAACAATTTACTTTCAAATATACAATGTCTTGGAAAACAATTTTTAATTCATGTATCTTCATGTTATTTTAATTTAATAAATTAAAGTCTATTGGATATGGATATTTTTTTCTGATTAGACAACCTATTAAATAAAATTTTGAAATAAGATATCTATGTTTCAGCCCCTTTTTCTGTAAGTTTTATCAGAGGTTGATAGATCTAGCACATTTTCCTATCCAAATTTGAGTACCCTTATGCCAGCCTCTCTCTAATATGCCCAAACCAAAGATTGATTTACTTGTTTATTTTGTTTATGACACCAAGTAGATAAATATAAATTATTTATTATTATTGCTTAGGCCGGGGTCACATTGAGAAGGCTTCGCTTAGCGGCTAAATTCCTTGATGAATCATCAATGTAAATAGACATTTGAAAAAAAATCAGTGGCCAAACCACGCTCTAGGTGCTAGACTTGGGTACCGATTCCCCTTGGGTGAAATTCTATTTAACCAAAATATATTTGTTTGTTTTTTGGTAGACTTTTTACGATTATTATCTTTGATTTTCGATGTTTGACTAGATTATTAGATGGCAAGGGTTGAATCTAATATGCCCAAACCAAAGATTGATTTAGTTGTTTATTTTATTTATGACACCAAGTAGATAAATATAAATTATTTATTATTATTGCTTAGGCCAGGGCCACATTGCGAAGGCTTGTTTAGCGGTTAAATTCCTGGATGAATCATTAATGTAAATAGACATTTGAAAAAAAATCAGTGGCCAAACCACGCTCTAGGTGCTAGACTTGGGTATCGATTCCCCTTGGGTGAAATCCTTTTTAACCAATATGTTTGTTTATAAAAGTTTAGGGAAAGCGGTGTTGGTTTATAGTGAAACATATTAAACAAAGGAATTATTATTTAACGGGTTATAGTGGTGTTTCACAAAGAGGAAATAAAATTAAAAAAATTAAAAAATCTTTTAAATTATTTTGGAGATTTTTTATTTATCTCTATACATATTTCGGGCTATGAACCCTTCATCAATATGTTTGTTTTTTGGTAGACTTTTTACGATTACTATCTCTGATTTTTGATGTTAGACTAGATTATTATATGGCAAAGGTTAAATATCCTATTTGATTCAATACTGTTTTGTTTATTTTGGTTGACTCGAAGCGTAAAGTGAAGTACTGCTGCTATGTTTGACCATTATACAGGGTGTTTCAGGAGGAATAGTAAATATTTTAGGAGGTGGTAGTATAGACGAATTGCAATAAAAATGCCATATATTATGTGTCCAATTTTTATTGAGTACAGAGATACAGCTGAGTTCAATGCATTTTCGTTTCGTGTCTTGGTACACCGGTTGCTTTGGGCGTATTTATCGAATGTCAGCAGTAGAGTGTTGATGTTCAAGTTGTGAAGTTGTGCTTTAGTTTACATTGAAGTTTTCATTGTGATTTGTTGGCCAAGTCTACTGTACTGTAGCGTGTAAACATGCCGCACGTATTTATTTACACATGCTGAGTATGCCGATATTGGGTTACATACTAACAGCTGTATCTCTGTACTCAATAAAAATTGGACACATGTTATATGGCATTTTTTACTACAATCCGTCTATACTACCACCTCCTAAAATATTTACTATTCCTCCTGAAACACCCTGCATATCCTAGGATCTAGGCACAGGCTAACTATCTACCCACTAACCTCTAAGCTTGCCTCCTTTGGTGTGCTCCTAGACTTGGAGATATTTTAGATGGTGAGGAGAGAAAGAAAGGGAAGACCTGGATCGGAATATTTTCCCCATATAAAAGTATAGGATGTGGGATTTTTGGTCAAGTGAAAGAGTTAGTATAAGAATCAAGCGGAAGCGAGTAATTGCGTCAAACCAGTCTTAAAACTGTATACTCTGATAATAATTAAATAAAAAATTAAAATTCTCTATCATACGAAATTATTCCGATATGGATGCTAGCCTGATTAATTATAACTACAATTATATCACTACTCGATAATAGTTTCAAAAATAGGGGCAGAAACATCCTCTACTTATTAAAAATTTTAATTGAATTTTTAGCAAGTGGTCTAATCTGAAAAAAAATTAAGTGACTACCAAAGATTCGATGTAAATTAAGTACTTAATAAGGCTTTAATTTCTTCTTCTCTCGCAGACAAAAAATAATAATAATAAACTGATGTTAAGTTATTTTGTATTAAAAGTGGAAATAAAAATTTATAGCATCAGATCTTTCCTTAATCCAAATTTTCTAAATAATCTTGTGATGAAGTTAGAAGCAAGCCTTCTGTTAAATTCTTATCAAATCTTTTTTCTGTCCCTCTTTCAATTTTGTTTCATTTTATAGAAACTTTTTCAATGGGGATGAAGATATTTTGTTGAGAATGATTTTGAAATAAAATAAAATGTGCCATGAAAAGCCCACAATCATTTTTTTTATTAGCTCGAATATATAGGAATACAATAGTTTTATAGTTTTTTTATTTTTGTTTTTTTTTGTATAATTTTATGAATAATTTGTTTTGATTTGTACATAAAAGGTTCTATTGAAGTTTTCATTTTTTATAATTATATACATATAGAACCCTGTTTATTGACAAAAAACTTACATATCTGCAAAAATAATTTTACTTATATATAATGTAAATAAATTATAGAAGAAAATGCAAATTTTGTTTCATTGTTTTTTTTTTTTTTGCAAAATAATGTATAATATTTTGTTATTTATTATATTATTATCTATATATGTTAATGTTTTTGCTTTATTTCCTTGATGCTCATTAAATTATTTTTAATTAAATAATCATTATGCTTAATAAAATAGGCATTAGGGATAAGTCCTAGGTCGTTTTTTTCACACACGCGGGCAAAACCATCATATAAATCCTGGTTGGTGGTCCATTGGATTATTTTATACTTACATATATTGAAAAGATTTTATTGATTGTTTTTATAAGATAAATAGAAATCTTTTATAAATTTATTAAAATACCAAACGTTTCGGGAGAATTTCTCTCTTTTTCAATGAAATTTTAATTTAGGAAGTGTAAAAAAGAAAAACGAAATTGCTTTATGGAAAGAATATAAAGCAACTGAATTCCTAAATTAAAATTCCATTGAAAAAGGAAGAAATTCTCCCGAAACACTTTGTATTTTAATTAAAAAACGTTAGAAAATTATTTTTTATGAACGATTTGTATTTATTTATTAACTTATTATCATAGAGTAATCCATAAGGGGCCAATGTATTTTAGCGTAATACGAGTTACAGAGCTAGACCAGGGCGAAACCATTGGGCAATATAATGGCGAAAACCGCTCTCTTCGGGGCAAATTTTGGTGAATTATCAAGAATAAAAAAATGCGCGTATATATATAACATAAAGGGTATGTATCTTTTATCTATGACAAAGGGTTTGAAAGTTCTATGATCATTGGATAGTTCTTAAGAACTAAGAGTTTTCGCCCTGCAGTCCCTAGAGAGCGCTTTTTCGATATACGGTAGCCTTCCACTCTATATTACTCTATGCTTATTATATATATTCTTGTATCAGACTCAAGAGACTCAGGGCTGGTTGTATGTCGCAAAGTAAATGCTTTTTACAACTAACAATGTATGTTTAGTCCAAAGTCCGAAATTTTGGATTTGGCCTATTATAGATATATTCAGTGCCTGTCATCTGATTGGCCATCCCAGTCCCTCCATTTACCATCTACCCTTTGTTAGTTGTAAAAAGCATTTACCTTGCGACATACAACCGACCTTCAGAGCGCTATATATATATGTTGGGCACACAGTTCAAAAACGGCCATTGGTCGAAAAATATGCACACTCTTATGTTTAGTCCAAAGTCCGAAATTTAGGATTTGGCCTACTATAGATAAGTATATAACATTTATGAAAGTGGCTTAAGTCATATATTGTTGGTTTCAAGATATTTTAGGTTTTGCAAAATAAACAAGATTTGAATTCTGTTTAAAGATATAACTATAAATCTAATTAATGGATTAATTTTATGCGATTTTGTAAAGCTGATTTCACATTTTTGTAAGATGGAACACAAAATATAAGATCAAATTATTTTCTCATTTTTTTTTATCTTAGACCACGTTCATAATCAACGGCACATATCTTTACGAAAAGCAAACAGAACCCACAGTGATCGCTATGAGCAACGACAATATTGAAATTAAACATTAGCGTTGACAAGTCTAGACTTGATTGGACAAGTATGCATAAGGAAATCCGATTTGTCGGGATTAACGTTGGGGCTGTCTTTGCCAGTGTGTGTGAAAATGGCCTTACGAGATTTTTTATTTGAAAAGAATATTTTATTAAATATTGCTTTTTTTTTAAGTGGAAGTATAAAATAATTTAATTTATTTTCTATCTAGGTATTAAAAAACAGGTCTAAAAAATAAAATAAAAATATTATTTATATATAGATTAAAAATTAAATTATTAGTCTTTTATTTGAAAAATGATAAATTCTGAATCGTCACTTAAGTAGCTAGAACATAATCCATTCTTCATTATATTATTCATTATATTTAGTCCTATTATTCGATCAATTTTAAATATCAGCATTTAATAAAATAATTTAACTACTATATGAAATAAAATATTTATTAATAAAAATATAAAATATCAAGATGAATAAATAAGATGTAAATAAATAATTTAATATAAACCACTTAGTACTGTGAAGTACTGGGCCTCTTCTTTGGATCTTCGAAACTATATGTGAGTTAACTTATTAGAATGTAAAGAATTATTATTTGATTTTTATTTATCAAGGGCCGGAGAAAGCTTACCAGGGCTAAAGATTGAATCCTGTGGCCTCCCTAATTATATATATTTAGTAATGATATTTAATGTAAACTAAAAATTAAAAATACTAGGTATACTAAAAGGACTATAGTATTATAGACCAACCAAATGAGAAAAAATAGTATAAAGTTAAAAATTTATTTGGCGAACGCCCTTTTAGAGGACGGACCTCAGGGCTACAGCTCCCGCCTCTCCCTTCATCAAACGAATTTCTCCTTAATTATACATTTTATCAGATAGAAACTTTTCCACATTTATGTATATAAAAAAAAAAAAAAAGAATTATTAGAATCAACAGTATATATTATTTGAATCTTCTTCTTCTTTAAGTGCCATATCAGGTCTCCCTGACGTTTGGGCACCTCTCCACATATACATGTGCTGAGTGTGTTTAGCTGTTTTATACAGATATACGGGACCTACTTTTTAACGCCGAACGGCTAGCTTGGAGAGGTTGACTAGGGAATTATACTCTTGGTAGTTTGCCATTGATTTCCAAGAGGAGGCGACTGCAAATATCAATCTCGAACCAGCATACTTCAGGACAGCGGCCCGACACTCTAACCAATGACCCACGGTCGCCTCATTATTTGAATAATGAAATTTATTTTGTTTTACAAAAATTTTATCTGTTAATTTATTCAATCTGAATATTTCTTTTTATTGATGATGTCAACACATGTATTTGACATAACTATTTCTACTTGCAAATAAAAAACAAATAATAATTTCCTACATTATTATTTAACCCACATAGTTTCGAAGAGACCCATTACACTTACATGCTACGTGATTTAAATTACATATTGGCCTTCCCTCTAAGCATCTCTAATAAATAATTTAATCATTCTTTATTTAAGATCCAATGCCAGCAAAAGAATCATTTAAAATTTCATAGGCACTGATGTTGGTTTGTATATATTTTATCTTTTATGTAAAAATATACATGTTTTTAATAATATTTATATATTTCTTTTAAAGAAATAGATCTTATATTTATGTTTATTAATTTTTAAATAAGCTACTTAAATGTCGAGTAGAAAGAATATTGCCAAAAATTAAATGTATATAGTTTCTGTCTAATATATATTCAAGAAGATGTGTCACCATCATTCAAGGCTTTCAAAGAGAGGAAGTCACTCAGCGATAGCCATTTGTAAATAATTTTATTCATAGTGATGTTTTATATCATTTTAAAAACAGATTATCACAAGTGATTAGTGTTTAAGTAACCAAATACATAAAGATACTAGATAAAGTGACGTTCGACGAAGTGTTTCCATCCATTCTTCTTCATTAGAGAATTTACCATCAATCATTTAAGGGGTTCATTAAAAAGAAGAAGCTGAAACAAATAATCCATGATTAGTATTTTACATTTGAAAAATAAATTCTTATTGAGAGTGGTAGGACAAGAATAATCTATAAATATTCTGATATCTTTTCTGGACATTGGAATCAGGCGCGGATCCAGACCTCTGATTTGGGGGGGGGGGGCAGCCACTGTTTTACCCCCCCTCTTAATGAAAAATGGATCCTATCTCAAACTAAATAAAAAGAGCATTATATTTTTAAATTCATTTCCTTTGTCAACATTTTTAATAGAGATGGGAAAAATCGTTCTTTTTAGGGAATAGTTCTTTTATAGTTCGTTCATTATATGGAACTAGTTCAATTGAACTATGTAGTTCAGGGGTGGCCGATGTATATAAGATCTGCTTTTTATCTCGGAAGTGTGTCGCGATCGAATTGTCCAAGTGGGGGGGGGGGGGGCAGAGACGCCCACACACATACACACACATAGAACTTTATTTAAAATTTAATGTTATAAAAAAAATTTTTAAATAAACGTAAAAAAATGTTGATCTCCAATGTTTGGTGGGGGGGGGGGCGCCCCCATCATCCCCCTGGATCCGCTCATGATTGGAATATCCTGTGAATAATCTTTCAATCTTCGTAGATATTCTGGGAATTTTCTTAGAACTAAAATATTCCTCTAGGACAGTGATTCTCAACCACTGTGCCGCGAAATTCTTGAAGTGTGCCGCCAAATTTTAGAAATGCAAACATTTGTATGTACTTTGATCTAATGAGTTATTTTTTTCCAGTTCAGCCATTTAGATCACATAATTTAATAAATAAGCTTTAAAAATATGTTCATTTTATATATATATCGTCGGCTTAGCCATTTTTTAAAAAAACGACTTTTTATGCGCGCGATGGGTCGATGTAGTTCAGTTTGCTATTTACTTGCTTGCTCTGAGGTTGAATTTTTTAAATATACCTATATATTTGCTATGCAATATTGTGTTCTCAAACTTAAATAAAAAGTATTCAAAGGTAATATATAATTCGTTGTTTTTATATTTATTTTGTTAGGGTGCCTCCAAATTTTAAAAATGTTAAAAGTGTGCTGCAACAAAAAAAAGGTTGAGAATCACTGCTCTAGGACATTTAATTCAATTTACTAGAATATTCTTAGTTGAACATTCTTAGATTATTCACCAAAGGATATTCCCGGAAGATTCGTCTAATAATTTTTCCAGTGCAAATATTCTAAGAATCTCCTGAAGATAATTGGAATATATATGTACTTTTAATATATTTGGTCGATATTCGTAGAATCTCTTGTGCTACCTGGGGAGTTGTTGATTTTCAAGAGGAAATCAATGAGGGTAGTTTAGTATTTGTTTGAAGGTGAATAAACTTATTGTTGAACGAATTTCCATTCAGTCGGGTACTTGTATGTGCAGTGGCGTGCCTAGGGGGGGGGGGGCCCACACCGGGCGGCACATATTTTGGGGCGGAATTTTTCATATTTAGTTATAGTTGTAAAACAACTTGTTCACTGCATAAGTTTACTATTCGATGACTGGACTAAAGTAAAATTATGTTGGCAGGCGGACCCAAAAATAAATTAGGTCTAGAAATGTTCAAGTTAAAATGGGATTTGATTCAAAACAAAATTATCATGCTACTCAAATAACTTAAAATAGGAGGATAAAGACATTACATTATGTATGGAGCATCACACTATGGATTTGAAACCAAGGCAATTGGAGAGACAGAGAGAAGACCTTATAGAATGCAGATTATTAAAAGGGTAGATCAAATTGTAAATGAAGAAGTTGTTGATAAAAATGTAGAAAAGAGAACATAATGTGAGAATTTGAAAAAAAGAGTTCAGATGATAAGGCATCTGTTGAAAATGGGAGATGAGGGGGAAAGAAAAAGATATAGGATGAGTCGAATGAATGAAGGAGGTTGCATCAAACAAGTATACTCTATGATGTTGATCTAGCACACCTATGCTGAAATCATAAAATTGGTTAGAATTTTCTAGTTTAACGAAGTTTCGACTTCTATTTCTGAAGCCGTTTTCGTATAATATTAGATGTACGAGACAAATTCAGTCCCTCGATCGAAAATGGATAGGCTGAATTTGATTCAAACTATACCATGTACTCCCTTCTTCAGCATCTAAAATGAAGGAGTGAAACTTATGAGCTAAATTAACTAATAGTAAAAATTCAACGACACTAGAATGCTAAAATTTGAAATAGTGGTATAACTTGAATCACTAATAAAGTGAGAAATCGAAAAATATCTTTAAAATAAATAAAGCCGTGAATTTTGCAGGTTCAATTTCCATCCAACTTACAAAAAGAAGTGAGATCTCAACAAAATCACATGTGTAAAAAAAGGCCAAGTTCGATTAATAAAAACCGTTTGTCGAAAAAAGTAGTGAGATCTAATGTGCTGCCAAGTTCAACATCATCAATTTATTAAATGGGTCAAGAATATCGTAATTTTAAATTAAAACGCATCTTTTTCATTTCACATGTCCATCTATATTTATTGATTTCACATTTTTAGTTGAAATTAATTTCCTAAAACTTGGCTTTTACGAATTGTTATGTATGTCACGAATTATGTTACCATATCATGAGATCATAATAAGAGAGGATGGAAGGGCTAAAAGGGAGTGGTGGAGGCCTTATCAAACAATCATAATAATAATTTAATGAGACATGTGAAATGAAAAACATGCGTTTTAATTGAAGTTACTATGTATATTCTCGACCCATTTAATAAATTGATGATGTTGAACTTGGCAGCACATTAGATTTCATTACTTTTTTGGCAAACTGTTTTTATTAATCGAACTTGGCCTTTTTTTACACATGTGTTTTTGTTGAGATATAATATTACTAGGAAGATTAGAATGAGAAGCTGGAACATCTTAAATTTTAGCCAATTTTATGATTTCAGCATGTGTGGTTCTAAGAATTATCCAGTCATCCACCTGATAAGTGACCACCAAAGCTCCAACAAGCATAATTAAAATACTATTAAATTTAAAAAAAAAAAAAAAAAAAAAATATTTAACTTTAACTTGCCTAAATTTTTTATATGGAGAGAGTTATTTCGGACTGAATTGTCTGTTTTATTTAAAGCGTATATTTTTCCTAAGTACAATTTAATTCGCTCCTGCTTTCAAGATTTCCCTTTAGCCCTTTCTAATCCTTTTAGTTCCTAATTCCAAGAAAATATCTTTTAATTTCGATTTAAGAAGCGTTCGTTCTTCTCCAGCGAGTGGCTTGTTGTTGGTATTGAGGTTCTGCTTCCATCACATAAAGAAGGTAAGTATGTTTTTTTTATTATTTTATGTCAATTATTATATTAATGAGAAAATTTTATCTTGTTGACTAGAAAAAAATGGTATTGAAATTTATTGGATTTTTTACTTTCATTTAATTAAAGAAACATTTTTAAATTTTTATTTAATATATTTATAAAATTAGGATGCTAGAATCTAAATTGGATATCAATTCCAAGATTTAAAAAAATGAATCAGCTTCTGATCCTGATACATTAAAAGATATTTTTTCTGGCCCTTCATTCCTGAATAGTACAACTTTCTATCCTTTAAGTTTTGATACGCCATTTGAATTTTTGCCTTAAAAAAAGTCGAAAAACAGCCTCATTGTGAAATGTGCTAAATAGAATAAACCATATAGGATGGCGTCTAATTTGTTTCTTTTTAATATTTTTAAGCTATAGTTCCCCCTTTGTTAATATTAGATTGTAAAAGATAAATATAAAGACTTAATTTTTCACAGGGCAAGTTCACTATATAAACCCATTTGATAATAAAAAACATTTCAAAACCAAAAAGGATTAGGTCCATAATATTCCCGTTTTAAATTAAATTGTCATTTAATTTATCCTTATTGGGTTCTCAGATCATCCCAGACAGAAGGGAATATTGCAGCAATATTACATTGCAATATTAAACCTTGCAGGGAGATTGCAGGAACATTGCAGCAATATTCCTATGTCCGCCTCTTACATTGCGGCAATATTGCCACTGCAATGTTGCTTGCTAATATTGCCAATATTGTGCAAGGTTCGCAATTTGCTGCAATATTCCAGTCTGTCTTGGATGGGATATATTTCAACTAAACTAAAGCAATGATAAATAAAAACTAGATTCACAAAGAGAAACAAGAGGTTGTCCTCTGCTTGATGCAAATAAACATACACACATATATATCGAGATGATATATCTGTATATATATTATTTATTAATAATAATAATAATTATTAATAATAATTATAAATAATAATTATTAATAATAATTATAAATAATAATTATTAATAATAATTATAAATAATATTATATGTAATTATTAATAATAATTATAAATAATAATTATTAATAATAATTATAAATAATAATTATTAATAATAATTATAAATAATAATTATTAATAATAATTATAAATAATAATTATTAATAATAATTATAAATAATTTATAAATAATATATATATATAATATATGTATATAGATATATCATCTCGATATATAAGTGTGTATGTTTATTTGCATCAAGCAGAGGACAACCGCTTTGTTTCTCTTTGTGAATTAACAACTCTGCTACTCTCGGCAAAACAAAAACTTTTCAATTTTTCAAATAAAAATTAGATGTCTATACCGTTTTGAAAACCGGCCAAAGTCAATTAGCTTCCATGTCGTTTTGCGTTTATCACAATATAATGATTGTTACACTTGATCCATTTTGGCTTTGAATTTCTTAATTATTATTATTGGTGATTTAAAGTGGTAATTTTGTTACAAAGATAATATATTTTCATCAAATTATTCTCTTACCAAGAGTTCATATTTAATCCTCTTGCTATTAATCAGTTCTTAAAGAAGTGATTGTTCCAAAAGAATTCGATCAAATCCAGGCGGGGGCGGATGGAAAAAATTATCAACTATTAAGTCTAGAATAGCACCATCATCCACTAAAAGAAAAAGAAAAAAAAAATCAGTTTGTTATCTAGATAAACCAAAATCATTATGTTAAGCTTAATTATTTAATACGAACCATACACAGCTGGAAAAAGTGTACCTCGAACACCCGTTACTGCAGTTTCAATCGGCTGGCCATTGACATGAAAACGAAGATCTACGTGGTCATACCAGATCCCCTAAAAATGTATATTTTTCATTAGTAAGTTTGATTAGTTTTATAAATAACATTTAAAAACAGTCTTAATAAATTATTAAGTGTTTCGATTGTTTTTTTTTTTATAATGTTATTGATACAAGAAGTTGCAAGTTAAAATTGTATAATGTTCAAAGTCTTGTCACAGGGTGCCTAATTGTTCTGGGTTCTATAAGCATTGGTCACAATCTTTTGATTACAGTAAATAGAAGTTTTGTTACTATATAACTTTGGATTTGAAATATTTTGAAAGTTTTTGAGTCATTTGATATATTAGTATCATTTTCTAAATTAGTATTTATTATTTTCTCACAATAACGTCGCCTTCCTGAGGTGTGATATGTGCTTGTCCGATGACATGACCTCCGTTCCGAAAGACACCGTCGTGAGCAATGACCCAAGATCCAGCGTCCTCCCCGCCAGCTCCATCTAGTTTAGCATTTCTGGACGCTAAACCCGCTGACCATATTCCGCTCTGTTGCACTTTAACCTCGAAGTAGGCCTTATCCTGCACTATAGGAGCAGATCCCAAGGCTCCCCCAGAGCCACAAGCTCGCAGTCCGTTCTTGACTATAACTACTTCTTGGCCTACATTCAACAGATTAAAAAAAATAGATATTTTACGCAATCAATTTTGAGTGATTTATTCATTATTTATATTAAAAACATTAATTATAGTATCTCCAGTAGCAATGTATCATTACAAACTATATACCTTAAAGGAATAGAGATTCAGAAAGAGAATTCAAAGAGGTTGTCATCTGCTAGATGCAAATAAACATATCCATATATAATTTATTTATTAGAGACTATACTTTCGAAGATTTGACCTAGGGGCTGTTATTCCAATATTACAAACTTTGACGAAAGCTCTGCTAGCTTGCTTTCATCTGATTCTTCAAGCCCCTTAAAACCTCTTCTTTGTACAATAAAAGTTCAAAGTTGTATTAATTATCTCAATCCCATAATAATACAGCAATTCAATTGAGGAAAATGTTGTAGAAAGATGATGAGAATACAATGAACAAACAGAAGAAGAAGTGGATAAATTGCAATACAAGTTTTAAGTTGTATAAAATAGCTCCATTCCTTCCTTTGAGATAAATGTATAGAAGTATAAATAATAAGAATATTTTTCATTGTTAGAAGTGAATGAATCACAGTCTTCTTCATGGTGACTAGTCTCCAGTTAAATGAACTAGATCCTTTCTTCTCATATAAGTAAATTCAATAATTGTGACTAAAATTTATTAATATTCATGTGAAATAATTAATTATTTCAAAATAAAGATAAAGACAAGCCCTTTGAAATTAATCTCAAATAAATTTAGCTAAAAGGTGACCTGTTTTATTTGAGGCCGTGGGTCTTTGTCTTTTCACTTCCCATAAAAACTCACTCTTAGTAGAATACAAGATTTAAGTTGTATAAAATAGCTCCATTCATTCATAATACAGCAATTCCTTTTAAGGGGCCCATACACTGTCAAACAAATTGTGCAACAAAGCGATATGCAAAGTTGCGTTGCGCATCGTTTGCCGGAACCCATACATTGCCAGAGAAATTGCGCAACAAAGCGATGCATAAGGCATCATTCATAATCATACCCTTGGAAATATTGCGCAACTCTACCATACACAACACAATGCGTTGCACAAAAGCTCCCGTTGTGCAAAAGATTTCAAACACTGCCATACACTGTCAAACAATTGCACAACAGCCTGTGTTGCGCAATATGTTTGACAGTGTATGGCCCCTATAATGTAAATGTTGTAGATGAATGATGCGAATAAAAAAGATAATAAGCAGAAGACTTTTTTTTGTTGGAAGAAGTGAATGAATCAGTCTTCTTCATGGTGCCTAGTCTACAGTTAAATAAACTACATTCTTTCATCTCATACAAGTAAATTCTATTAATTATTCATGTGAAATAATTGATTATTTCAAAATAAAGATAAAGGCAAGGTCTTCGAATTTAGAGACTCTAATAAATAAAAGGGTCAGACTGGCCGAGTGATTATAGAGTAGGGTGCTCCTTATTTTGGATATTTTTGAATATTTACGTGGACAGGGGCTCATATGGTTCTAAATAAATAAAATAAAAATATCCCCCAAGTTTCAAGACTATCTCAATTTTAACCTAGTGCTACACCGCGATTAAACTTAAGTTTCCCATCTAAATAACATGGAGTTTTTGGCATTGAACGATCAATTTTTTATTCCGGCCAAAGTAATGGTTCAAAAAATTTGAAACTCTGTAGGTTTTATCCTTATAACAGTAGCTATCCCTCTGAATTTTTACCTATTATAATTTTGGAGTCTATAACTTACTAATACTAAGATATAGCAGTATTTTGTCTGGATGTATCACCAAAAGTGTAATAGTTGAAAAATGTGTAAAAATTCTGAAGGATAGTTACTATTATAAGGATAAAGTCTACAGAGTTTCAAATTTTTTGGCCGGAATAAAAAATTGTTCGTTCAATGCCAAAAACCCCATGTTATTTAGATGGGAAACTTAAGTTTAATCGCGGTGTAGCACTAGGTTAAAATTGAGATAAGACTTGAAACTTGGGGGATATTTTTTTTATTTATTTAGAACCATATGAGCCCCTGTCCTCATAAATATTCGAAAATATCCAAAATAAGCAGCACCCTATATAGAGCATGCCTTCTAATCAAGCTAGCGCTGCAAAATTTGACCGGCTCTAGTCTAATGGCTATAGGAAACCACCCATGAGAAAAATCTTCCCAAGAAAAGTACAATGGAGAGGATAGTCGTACTAGTAATCGAAAACGTTCGGAATAGAGCATATGGCACTTGAAGAAGAATAAATAAAAGTATTTGTCATTTATCAAATTTCTACCTGTAAAAATAAGATTTTAGAATTTTTCAATAGAAAGTAGTAGTATTATTTTTTTGTTAAATTAATTAATTGTAATGTTTTTTATACCAGTCATTGCTGTGTCAAGGGCGATGGGATTCGCTTCCCTTCGAGGCAGATGTGTGTGGCCGACACCCTCGAAACAGTTCTTCAAACAACAAAATATAATCGACATTATGCAATTTTATTAATATTTCTTGAATATATTTAATATAAGATATCGATGTTTAAATCGTCAAATACAATATTTTTAATGTTCGAAACATTTTCGAATTAATAGAAAAATATTTCATTCAAAATTTAGAAAAGATTAATCAAAAAATAGATAACTAGTTTTTCATAGAGTATATTATTAGTTTGAAATGAGTAGAGAATATTATATATATTTTGACATTGCTCGAGGTAAATAATTTTATTAACACCTAGACAAATACAGATCGCGTTAGACGTTAACATTCTTAAAAGCGGTAAATTTAATTCCAATCGAATCTAAATTATCAAGAAAAATAATTCGATATGTTCATTAGACGCAGAAATTAATCATTGTAATGTTCTATTATTTTATTATTTTTTTTAACTAGCTGAAAAGATCAAACGAGAAGGAAGTAAAATCACGTGTGGGATGCAAGGAGATAAAAACAAATTAAACACAGAATTGCTCAGGCTAACAGGTTAAAATGGGGTTTGATTCAAGACTGAAATTATAATGCTCATGGGCGTAGTTATAGGGGAGGGGCAAAGGGGGCAGTGCCCCCTACAAAACTCATTGCCCCCATAGAAAAAAAGACGTATTGAAGAAATATTTTGTTGACTTGTACTCAGTGCTGGATTTCCGCCTAGGCCCACAAGGCCCGGGCCTAGGGCCCAGCCGGTCTGGGGGCCCTGGTTGCGGAGACTTTTTTTTTCAACTTAAAAATATCACAAAAGGGATCTACAACAGGCATTACAAATATCATACAAGTATGCAATCACAATCTCTGGCTAAACAAATATCGCTTAACATTCTCATTAAAATTACTAAGAGCTTTTACGTTGGATTGCTGCTCCATTTACATAAGCACATTTATCCAAACGTAGGAATTGCGTTCCGAATGCTGTTGTGTACACCAGCGTCAAACGGCTCAGCACAACGGTCGTTTTCAGCGCTAAAGAGAGTAAAGAATTACTTTTAAGATCTAACATAGGAGAGAACAGGCTCAATTCACTCTCTGTAATGTACATAGAGTCAGAAATAATGCAATCAATTGACTATGAAGAAGTCATTCGTTCTTTTGCACAGAGAAAGTTCGCCGTAAGATTGTATAAATTCTATAGAATAACGTAACTATATAGTAAATAAATAAATAAACAAATAAATAGTAACATAACGTATTATTCTGATGTTTATTAAAATCATTAAAGTCAATTAAAAATTTATTTTTTCCTCTCTTCTTTTGTCATTTTTTAGTTTTATTTTTTTCTCTATATTCAGTATATTTATTGTTTTTGTTTCATATAATTGTTGTTTCCCTTTTTAAATTTTTTTCTCTTACTTGATCTCTGTTTGTATCATATTGTTTATTTTCTTTGTAATTAAATTGGCCTAATATTGTACATTAAAAAGGCTAGATGTCCCTACAAATACAAAATGTTCTTGAATAAATAAAAAAAAAAAAAAATATGTTCTGTACTAGTGCATTTAATTTGCTAAATTTCCAAAATAGCTTCGAGATGGTGGGGGGGGGGGGGGGGCAAATGTCAAGTGCCTAGGGGCCCTGGGTCTCTTAAATCCGCCCCTTGTGCTTGTGCTTTTATTTTTTTAATAAAATTCTTAGATTTAAAGATATCCAGCATTTTGCATGACACCTTTTTTTTTTTTTTTTTTTTTTATAATAATATTGATACAAGAAGAAGTTGCACCAAGAAGGTACGACCTCTGTAGTCCGCGGTGGACCCTTTTGTATCGTGAAGATAAGAAGAGATTTATGGATTGGGTAGGAGTCGAAGGTATATCTGTGGATGCCTGTCTTGAAAGATTGAAGGTTATAAGTTGCTGGAAAGACGGCCGGGGGAAGAGAGTTCCAGTCTCTATAGATGTCATAGGGATAAATGAATTGGCGAATGCGTTTGTTCGATTAGTATCCAGTTTAAACGCGTAGGGGTGTTGAATCTTAGAAAATCGTGTATTTCGCCAAAAAGAAGCCTTTGGTGGGATTATCGATTTTATTTCGTCAGAACAAAAGCCATGGTAATATCTATAAAAAGGGAAAGGCCGGAGACAGATCTACAATGGGCTCTAGTGAGTCGAGAGTGTCAGTTAATGTAGGATCGCCTATCAGTCTGATGATAGCCCGCCTCTGAATTGCATCTAAGACCTAACATTATATATATCACGGTTGAGGTGAGGTTGTCATTTATTTTATTTATTAATGATGTAATGTCCATAAGGTCAGTGTAGACTCAAAGTTTTTGAGATAAAAGGAAAAAACCAAAAAACGAGACATTTCCACCCCCTTCCACCCCTAAGCCCGGTAGCTAGGACTGGGGACTTTTAGTATTTTTACCTCTTAACTAGTCCAAACACATTCCATAAGAAAAAAATTCTCTCCTATAAAATGTTTTCTATAGCCCCTTTTTGAGCGTTCGTTGACTGGAATATCTGTATTTCTCATTAAATTATTTCGTTACTTCCAAAATTTGTCAATTCTACTAAAAAGTTAGTTGATCTCTAATCGGATTACCGAAATTGAATCCTTGTGGTGGCTAATCAGCTGGCCGGCTGCCCCCCCCTACGAAAACTCTCTAATTACGTCAATGGTTATTACTATAGTGTATCGAGTCTTGAAAAAGTTCTCCCTTTATCCTTAAATTTTTCTGCATAGGTATATATAAAAACCTACTGACTTTTTAAATTTTTTGTAAAATTTTTGTGCGTCCTTTAATTCGATGGTTTATTCTCCCTTTCTCTCTCAAAATATGTCTATTAATAGAGACTGGAGGGGAAGTAATTGTCGCCGATTTCGCTCTCTCTTTCGCCCTTTTCCAAGAATTATCATTTCTCCTCTCGAGCGAATACAGCCAGCAGCGGTGGAGATGCTTCCCTCCAAGGCTTCTTGGAAAAGAGAGGGGATCCGGCGACAATTACTTCACCGCCGCTGTCTTCTTTCTTTAAATCTTTGGGGGGACGCCGAAGCCAATTTTTTTTCTAGTACATTAATGAACCTAAATTTTTTAAAATTAAGAAAAAAATAGTTCAAATGATAAACAATTATATTAAAAAAATTTTTTTTAAGTATTAATTTTATATAAAATTTATTTAGTCTGATCTGATAATGATCTTAATTTATCTGTTCCTTTCAATTTTTTTATTATTTAAGAAAAAATACATAGTTTCAAAAGATAAATTTAATGAAAAAATTTTGTTTTGTTAATTTTATATAGAATTTATTCAGTCTGATTTGATATTGATCTTAATTAAAGGAGACAAGGAAATGTAAGAAAATATAATTTTATATATTTTATTTATTTATTTTACCTAGACCTGCAAGGAAATGGATCCCTGGGTCATATATGTACATTCTATTGAATTAAAAACAAAACAAATTTAATTAAAATAATATTTGTAGATTATCAATTACAAAGACGAAAAACATTCATTCAAACATTTTAAAAAATAGCAAAAAGCTCTTCCTGGGAAAAGTGAAATAGCCATCCGATGGCATCAGACTGAATAAATTCTATATAAAATTAACAAAACAAAATTTTTTCATTAAATTTATCTTTTGAAACTATGTATTTTTTCTTAAATAATAAAAAAATTGAAAGGAACAGATAAATTAAGATCATTATCAGATCAGACTAAATAAATTTTATATAAAATTAATACTTAAAAAAAAATTTTTTAATAAAATTGTTTATCATTTGAACTATTTTTTTCTTAATTTTAAAAATATTGAAAGCAACAGATAATAAATTTTATTTGGACGATATATTATATGTTAATATTTGCAAAATAGGTATAGGGGTATAGCAGTGGGGCGCAACCAGGATTTTAATAAGACTAGCACGGGAAAAATATATTTACTTGCATTCTTAAAAATAAGCAACAGTCTCACTTATGGAAATTCTTTTGTTTTTTGTCTTAATTTTTAGTGAAAATATTTATTAAAATTTACCAACTATTTTTCTCATTTTCATTTGTTAATTTGTTAATTTTTACTTTTATTATTTTCTTTGTCCTGGGGGCTTCAGCCTCCCCCCCCCACCCCAATCCCCGTGGTTGTGCCACTGAGGTATAGGCTAATATTTATAAAATAGAAGTTAGTTTCGATAAAGCAGGTTCATGTTCGAATCTGGCGGCTTAAGTGGCCCGCCCACTTCTTCTGATTGGATGGCACGCACGGGCACGGTCGAAATATCCTGTATCCTACCAAAATTCAGTTTATCGAAATACTCAATCCTTCAAGAGGCGCCACGTAAAATTCGCCCAAAAGCTTGATTTTTACATTAAGGTAGTTGTTCCACCATATGGGTTTTCTTAGGATTTTTTGAAATTTAGACAGATTATTATTGAAATACTTCTGTATCGATTGGTGGCAAAACGAAATTTATGAACAATATAGTTCCGTAGATATTAAATTCCAAAGATAGAGTTTTTTAGACTCTTATACATTGCACTATACGGGATATCGGAAAGATTACATACATATATAATTATAATTAAGAAACTCTTCTTACTTATAAAAAACTAAACCAACATTAAACAATAACTAATACATTTTTTAAGAAAATTTTAATTCATAGTTACAACACAGTTTCTGAGATAATAATGAATAAATAATGAAAAATGTATAATGAAAAATTTACACTAAAAACAAGCTGGCAACAACGAATTTATTTAACCTAAAAAGTGGGTTAACTTTAGTACTTTTTTGACGTTTTTTCGCTTCAGCCATTGTCGCAACAGTTTTCAATCGCTTATTAAGAACTTTTTGTTTTATAAATCTTCCTTTATAATGTACCTACTTTATCTGACATTTTTATGATAAAATATATACAAGCTCCGACAATGTTGCCAGATTTGTCAAACGAACACGGGATTGGCTAGAAGTGGTACATAAACAGCAAAAAAGTTTTGGTCTTATGAATTATAAATCCTTAATGTCTGTTCTATATACTCTAGCATTAAATTTTTGCTAGTATTGTCGCGAAACAACTACCTTGAAGGTTTTCTAGAGTCCTACAGTCTATATTACATTATACTATATACTAGCTGCAAGACACGCCCCCTGGACTCCAACCCACGAACCCCACCCTCACACTCCACTCCCACCCACAACACCCCCCGAAACCCACCCAGCACCCCTACCCCCCGGACCATGCACCCGTTCCCAACCCTCGTACCCACACCGCCACCCCAACCTCCTCGGACCCCCAACCTCACACCCCACTCCCACCCACCACATCCCCCGAAACCCACTCAGCACCCTAAAAAAAGTTGTACTGTTGTTTAAGCATTACCTAGATGTATTTTAAAGATAATAGATGAGGCTTGGCTTTTGTACAGTGGTACAGAGGTAAATAAAACAAATAATTTAGTTAAATTAAGTATTTAATGCTTTTAGGAAGAAAACACAGAAACATATGCACTTATTGCAAAACAGCAATCCGTTATTGGTCATCATTTTGCATTAGGTCTATGTTTCCCTTCATAAACATTAGCATATTAAAATAGTCATCAGACAGCGATGATCGTTTTGCCTCGTAAAAAGGCGTTCAACTGCAGGGCTAGACGGAATAGTGTTATATTTAATAAACAATTCTATTAAAACGGGTTCTTTTAGAAATGCAGCATCTGTAAAAGAGTTTTGACTTTGAGTCCAGCCAAGTTCTGACCAAATTCTGAGCTCTGTTTTCTAGAGATTCGTGGCTTTTGGCCCTTTTTCTTCAGTCTGAATAACACTGCTGAAAAAATCACGGCAACAACCAACTCACAACAAGGAAATTTTACAGGGCAGAGAAAAAACAAACAAAATTTAATATTGTTATGGAAAGAAACCATTTTTCACATTTTTTTTCTACAACTTACGATCGTAATTTTAAGTAGCAGTTTTTATTGGACGATTTCTTTAGAACGGTATTAATATGTTATGTTATATATGATAAAAAATGGATTTAGCAGGTTTACACTCTAGGCGACGATATTGAATTTCCAAAATCCTTTATGTTAATGATGTCCTTTCTCTTGCCTACTTCGCTCTCTAAAATATCCTTTAGTTAATCCCCTGTGTTAACGTTTGTGGTATGTCCTATTATCTTCTATTCTTCAGATTCTTCCAGTCTTTTCTTTAATTAAACTCCAAACCTCCTAAAAAGACTAAAATTTTAGAATATTTTTTAATAGATTTCATTCACAGAATTTCTTCTTATTTCAAAATTAAAAGTTAAACTTTTAGGAAAAATAAAAGAGAATTTATAATTTTTAAATATTTATTCAAGAATTTTTATTTTTTATAAAAATATTTTTTTGTGTTTGTTCTATATAAGTGAACAAAATAATTTAAATTTATATAAATGAGATTTATATATAATATTATTAAGCGATTAGTTTTATTTAATATAAAACAATATATACCTATATCATTTAAGATATAGTTGTTATTTTAACAATAAAAAATAAATAATACTTTAACCATTCTTTTCTTAAGTACATCATCAAAAATAAGTAGAAAATATAATTTCGATTTCAATGAGATATTATACATATATAATATATATATATATATATATGAAATTTAAAAATCTTTAGTTAATATAAATAAAAAAAAAAAAATTTATATTATTTCTTTTAGGTCAACTCGCATTTTCATTTCACAGCCATTCCATTTGAAAATAATTATCCAGCACAGAATGTGAATAAGAAATAATATGATTTAGAGAATTTTTTTGGACAACTCAATATTTGGAAATTTGGAAAAGAATAATGGCCTATATTGATTAATAAGATGCTGTTCTATTTTTCAATAAGATATTCATAAAATGGATTCTACTCCATTACGGATAATATTATGATGACAAATTATAAAATATTTATTTTTACAAATTTATGATTTTCAAGCACTTAATTAACACTTTATAATACTAATAAAATTATAATAATATCATCTGTTGATTGTTTTTAAAAATTTCATATAAATGCCATTGATTATAAATTGATGCAGTGATTGTGATTTGTAACCATCGAGAGACTAAGGTTTTCGAAGGCAAACTAAATATCCTTTTGCGTTTAGGACGCCTCTGCATTTTACATGAACTTGAACTCGAATTGCCCAGTGAAGTACCACAGGACTTTGTTCTCCCAGCTCCGAAGCAAATACTTGAGTTAAAGCTGATCGAGGGAGAAGTTCTGTAAATGATAAAATCAAATTTTAGTGATTTATTTTTTTAATTAAATAATCAAATCAAATAACTACTAATATAGAAAATCACAAGTGATTGTCAAATATCAAATATAAACAAAGTTTAAAATAGCTTGTAATTGTAAATATACATGGACATTGTACTTTCCAAAGTTCAAAATAAATATATTAAGGACGTTCCCTAATAAATCGACTTTCTTGCAATCCTTTTAAAAATTTGAATACACATATTTATAAGTGTCCTTTATAAGTAGATATTTTTTTCAATAGTCCTTGAGGCACTAAATTTGTAAATATTGAGCATTCAAATTTGCATATTAACACGAGAACCCTATCTCGATTGATGTTAAAGCGACTGTTTCATTAAATAACAATCTTAATTTTCTTGAAATTATTTGGAAAAACTGAGAATCATTAACTGAAGATATAACAAAAATTTTTCCGTTAAAATATATCAAGAGTGTGAAAAATGTTAAAAGTTAGGTACTTTTGATGGTTTTCATTTTTTTCTCTCAAGGCATGGCAAGTGAGAGATGGCGACTTGGCATCGTTGCACTAAAATCACTCAATTTTTCCATATCTAAAAAACTTCTGCAGCTGGTGCATTTGAGATTTTTAGCTAATTCTCTCAACCTAATTATACTGTTCTCTCTGAAATTTGGCATGAGCTGTTTCATGAAGTGTTTTTTTTTATTCTTTATCTTTTAGCGCCGGTAAGAATGCAATGTTGCCAGATCCGAGAAACGACGCAGTGAAAATATTTTTGGCTTTCTGCGCATGTGAGAGTAGGGGAAAGAACGAACTGCATCAGAGATATATTTGGGAACGTCCTTAAAGTAAAATTTCTTCACTTTATTAAAAAAGACTTTCAAGTTTTAAAGTGGACAATTGTTACTTTTAATATAATAGTTACCTCTGTCCTCTTCATAAGTACCTTGCATGAAAATAAATAAATAAAATTTTTAATACGATTATCATATTAATTTTTTGCAGACATTACTTATTTTTGTTTTTAATCAGATTGACTGTTTTAGATCTGATTTATTACAAAATCAGTTTTTCAAGTTATGAAAAATTGGGTCAAGAACACTATTAAATAGGTTATCTTACCAAAAGGATCACTGTGTGTCAGGAGTTGAACATCATTTGCTTTAGTGAATTCTTGAAGCGCAGGTGGAACAACACAACAGCTCGCCAAATTGATTTGAATAATGCTTGGCTTCACCTATTATGGAGATAAATAATTCCATTAATTAAATTTTATAGTTAATGATTTGGTTCTTAACTTGATGATCTGGAAGTTACAGGCAGACTTTCGATACCAAGAAATATGAGAGTTACCTACATTTATAAACACTTTTACTGAAAACTGAAACCATATCCAAAAGTAGGTTCCGAAAAGACGTTATAATAATAGAATTAATATTGTTATTAGAGTTCGTGGCTGTGATAAAACTGTATTAGATCTATGAAGGAGGATATCAGCCAAAGTTGGATGCGCTGGGTTCAATAAAACACCCTGAATAAAACGTTTCGGCCTGAATATATTTGGCATCTTCAGTTTTACACAAAATGCGGTACACAAATGTGATCGAATCATCGAACATTTATTCTGAACCTTTGGGCGCAGGCACGTTTTAAATTTACATGACGCTACAATTTTTATTTTTGACAAGGCTTGGTTCGATCACATATGTATACCGCATTTTGTGTATAACTCGCAGTTAACTGAAGATGGCCAACGTTTTATTCAGGGTGTTTTATTGAACCCAGCGCATCCAACTTTGGCTGATACCTCCTCCTTCACCTAATACAATAGAATTAATATTTTGATTTCCCCATGGGATTTGTTGTATTATGAATATTTCTAATATTATTTTTCGATTGAGAAATACTAAATCAATAAATTTAAAAACTGACAAATTGTTGACAGTAAGAAATTATGTGTATTTTTTATTTTAAAGGTAAATTAATAAAACTATATTTTTTGTGTTCTTTTTTATTCTATAATTGATTAATTGTACGTTTCGGACACTTCATGTGTCCATCTATAGCACAAAATCAATATTTAGAAATTTCTGTAGTTGGAGATACATTACAGTAAATGTACATGAATAAAAAAATTCTTACTCTTGATTTATTGTATTTTAATGAAGCAACAATTAAGGGCACAGTTGTATGCGGTTGGTAAGTCTTTGTAAAAGTTGACAAGGGTAAAACCTTAGAATTCCACCTTGTGCCCGGCGGCATGGCCAATGAGATGAAAGTGCGTGTCATCTGATTGGCCATCCGGCCGGGCACAATGTGAATTCTAAGGTTTTACCCTTGTCAACTTTTACAAAGACTTTACCAATCGACATACAACTGGCCCTAAGTGTATGTCCAACAACAGAGATTTCTATAATTTGATATTGTGCTGAAAGGTGTCTGAAACATTAAATTAATTAATTAAAAAATAAAAAAGAATATATGTAGTTCTATTAAATCTTTTGAGTTAGTGAAATAATAATAAAACCTATTGTATTGTAGATATTAGAATACAAAAGCTACTAAAGAGTAAAACCTTAGTTTTAGGGAGTGTACTATTTTATAAGAAATAAATTACTTATTGATCAGATTGTAATGACTTTGAATAGTAATGAAAAAAAAAAAAAAAATATGTAGTTCTATTAATTTTCTTCCATCTTCCCGATTAAAAATAATTAAATACGTATCTAGAAAAATCTCTATCAAAAGTCAGAAATTAGGTATAGTTCGATCAAAACAAAACAGTGACCTTTGTTGTGGGCTGCTGGCCTTTTTACTTTATCCAATGCGAAGCATGGGGAAAGTATTGTAATCGGTCTGGTTTGATTTGACGATGATGGAAATCGGACAGAGGCTCACAGGGCTGCTAGTGTCAAATTGTAAAGTTTGCCGAATTCTTTGCTGATTTGGTTGACAAGAAATGTATCTTTCAATTGAATACTTTTCTAGTATTCACATTCAATCTCTCTGAATAACAATACGATTTTAACGTTGTATTAACATCTTTGGCCTTAGGGCCATTTGTATGTCGGTTTGTAAAGTCTGTTAAAGTTAACAGAGGGTAAAACATTAGAATTTATCTTGTGCCCGGCGGGATGGCAAACCAGATGAGGGCGTGTCATCTGATTGACCACCCGGCCGGGCACAAGGTGAATTCTAAGGTCTTACCCTTTGTCAACTTAAACAAAAACTTTACAAACCGACATCCAACTGGCCTTTAGTGAGATACAACAGGTGCTCTAACCAATAAAACCTTCCAGATCATATTATTCTTAATAAATGTGGGCATGAAAAATTACTTGCCTTTGCCCATTTATGTAAAGCGATGAATTGTTCCGTATCGAGATCACTCACTCCAATACTGAAAAGTTTCCCTTTAGCAACGTAATCTTCAAGAACTTCCCACATTTTTTGAAGTCCGGGCAAAAGTTCTTCTTCACTTTTACTAGGATAAGCTAGTACTAAAGAATCCACCGTTTGAGATGACACTGCTTCAAAAACTAAAAACATCAATTCATATAATTAATTTATATGCTTAAAGGTGTTGAACAGGAATTTTAAATTGAATGAAATTCCGAAACTGTCAAAGCAGTCAGATAAGAAATTCGTGCAAATCGTGCACTTTTATTAAAGTTGTTAAACCATTGATATTTATTTATTTATAATTTAAGAGAGTTCTTTCGCAACAATACACACAAAAAGTTTTAGCCTCGTAACCACTCTATACATATAAACGATGCTAAAATTTTAGGTTATGTTTTTTTAAAGTGAGTGTACTTTTCACACTACTATATCCTCTTTATGAATGGATCGTTTCCAAGCCATTGATTTTATATCCCCTCCACTAAAAATAATCGCCCAAATATGTTTTTTTTAAACAATATGTAAAATTTCATTTTTAATTGCAATTATTTCATGTTTGGTGTGGTAAATGGTCTTCAAATTTTAACAGTGTGTTTATTATGTTTTTAATGACTTATATTCCAAGTTTCGAAGATTTCTTGAATTTTTGCATTTGTGAAAGAACTACCTTATCTCTTATTTGTCTAGGTGATAATTGTAAAATAAAGATCAACAGTTTCGAAATTCATATTGCTATTGGGACACCTTATTTAAAATGTCTTATTTAAATTAATAAAAGACATTATTATTTGAAAGAAAAACTTTAAAAAATAATTAGAAATATAAACTTACCACTTTCAAGGGCTTCAATTAAAATTTCTTTTTTGAGACAAGAAATAAATACTTTTACGCTAATCTTAAAATCTTTCCGATCTTCATTCTCATTTAATGTAACGAGTCGAAGTCCATTTCTGTAAATCTATAAGAGAAAAAGAAAAAGAAAAATTTATCCCAATTTAAACAAAATTAAATTAAAATCTTTTAAAAATTTACACACCTGAATATATTTTTGCGGTTCATCAATATTTGTTGGCTTCCAACTTGCAAGTGTGATTTTTAAACTTTCAATCAGCTAAAAAAATATGTTTTATTATATAAGAGACTAATATAAGAATTAATAATTAATAGAGATTGTGGTGTTGGTTCAAGGTGAAACATCTTTAATAAAGATAAAAGTAAATAAATATTTTATGAGATATTAATTTATTATGAGTTAGTTTTCTAGGTCACTTGTTTCACGTGTTTTTAAGAGGTTGTCCTCTGCTTGATGCAAATAAATTTATACACAAATATAAATGAATAAGTATTTATAATTCATTTGTTCGGGACTATAGTTTAGAAGGTATTTTCTGTCTTTTTAATTAAAAATATTTTATTTGTTCTTTCTCATGAACACCAACACTGGATTGGATGCAAATTTGTTCATTTTAAACAAATTTTGCATTAATCAGAGGTAATCTTCAATATTTTCATTAAAATTTGAAGAATAGAATATTGTAGAATTAGGGAAAGATGAACCTAGGTAAAATTATATTTTAAGTAAGGATTCTAGTTTATTTTGTTTAAATTTTGAACTTGATGTCCACTTTGGATCTGAGCAGCCCAATTTTTTTATTTTATATATGTCTTCTAACTTATGTTTATAACGTTTTGATATTTTCACCCCAAAAAGGGGGTTGGGGGGGGGCACAGAATGGAAATTATCAAATAGCTCCCAAAGTATTAACCATACAGCAAATTTTCTTATGAGCAAAGTTGTAGGGGATGTGATTTCTGACAGCTTTTGTTTAAAAAAATTCCCCCCCAAAACCACCCAAAGGGGGGAGTGAAAAATGTAAATTCTTGCCCTTGGAGCAAACTCAACCAAATTTTGTATACATGATCTGTGGGCTTCTAGAGAGCTAGAAATGCAAAAACTAACCACCCAAAATGGGGGAGGGTCAAAAAATTTAAATTAAATAAATGTCAATAACACAATAAAATAATGTAGAAATTTCCTGAGGGAGAATTTGTGAGGGTAATTTATGAGCCCACAAGGTAGTTAATGAAATCCTAAATATTTAAAGAAAATATATTTTTTTATTTATTTCAATCAAATGAGAAACAGTTTCAGCTTGCTCAACAAGCCATCATCAGTCTGCAATATATAAGTAAATTTTCCTTATATTTTAAATATTATTATATTTTCTTTAAATATTGAGGACCACTTAACTATAAATTAACCCCACAAATTTTACCTCAGGAAATTTCTACATACTAAGGCATTAAAGTACATCTACATACAATAAAATAATATAATATACTAGCTGCAATGCCCGCCTTCGGCGGCCCTCTTGCTTGCCAGGGCACGCTCCCTGGACCCCCAACCCACGAACCCCAGTCCCACCCCCCGAAACCCATCCAGCACCCCCACTCGTTCCCAACCCTGTCTCCACACTCCCCACCCTGAACCCCACCCCGTGCCCTCAACTCCCACCCCATCCACTACGCCTCTGGACCCTAATCTGAAACCCCCACTCCACTCTGCACCCCCCCGGACCCTCATACCACCCCCGCACCCAATAAACGAACCCACCCCTACTATATTCCGAACCCACTCCGGCACCCAGTTTTTGACATTTCTAGCCTTCTAGTGACCCACAGATTATGTATACAAAATTTGGTTGAGTTTGGTCCAAGAGCATGAATTTTCATATTTTGACCCTCCCCCCTTTTTGGGGGGAATTTTTTTAAACAAAAGTTGTCAGAAATCACATCCCCTACAACTGTGCTCATTATAAAATTTGCCGTAGAGTTAATAGTTTAAGAGTTGTTTGATAATTTTCATTCGTGCCCCCCCCCCCAAACCCCCTTTTGGGGTCAAAATATCAAAACGTTATATAGCTAAAAACGTAAGTTAGAAGACATCATATGCAAATATGAAATTTCATAACAATCCCTTCAGCCGTTTTTACGTGAATCGTGAGCAACTTTTCACGGAAACCACGCAAACATACATACATACATACAGGAATTTTGTTGAGGGTGTTTTCGTTCATAACTTTGCTTGAAACGTGTGCAACCAAAATTTGGCGTGATTTGGAGCAATGTACAGAGAAAACCTTAATTTTATATATATAGATTAATAAATATGGTGTGTATTACAAGAAATTACCTCATCAGTAGGATTTTGACCGGCTTTCTTTTTAAGCTCATTCAAATCTAGAATGTTTCCTGTATGAAGACAAATCTTATCAACTCCATTTGCAAGAGTACGCAGCATTTTTGCACAAAGAATGTATATTAAATTTGAATTGGATATTTCGAAGATCGAAATGACAGCCTCTGCGATTGTACAAGGCAACGAGACAACTTGACACTAAGACTAACCACAGTGGAATAAATTTAATGATAATTTGTTGTATTATATAAAAGAGTTAATTGGCAAGGATGACAACCCAATATTGAAGTAAAGTGCTGAGTAAGGTTAGCCTGGCCAGTAAAGCAAGCAAGTGGTGCAATTGAAGATAGGAGGTTGCTCGTCGATGACGATGACGTCATACAACCTTGCTTTGCTTGAAAAAATACCAATCTAACAGAATAACAGTAAGTAGTTTAGTTCGCTCAGTTGTAATCATTTATCTAGGTAATGATCAAGGTAAAATAAACCTTCCATCTCTTAAATTGTGACATTTCATTCAAGCAAACAAATCGCAAGTAGTGAATTCTTCAAATTGGAACTTGTAAACAAACGTAATAGGTAAATATTATGATTCGGAAATGTTAAAATATTTGACATAATCATTGACTTTTCTCTCATTATATCTATAAATAAATATAACACTTCGCTTTATTAAAAAAAAAAATAAGTTTATTTTTGCAGTTTAGGGAATTTTAAGGACAGTTTTACACCGGGTTAACATGACATTTATTTTTAAATATTTGCAAGTGTTGTGATTATTCTCCTTTATTTCAAATAATCAATAGTGTTTTGTCTATATTTAATTTTATTAAGTAATTATTAATTATTTTTATCATTTCCGTCCATAATTTGTATTAATTTGAAAGTTTATAATGGGAAAATAAGGACAAGTTTTTATGTGTGACTTTTTTATTTATCAGCCAACGTTTCGTCGACTTTGCCGACTTCTTCAGTGCTTCTACAATTATAAGAACATTATTAATATCAAGTTACAAAACAAGATGTATTAATAGTTTACCCACCAAAATGTATGGCATGTACTATTTGCTGGGTAAACTATTAATACATCTTTGTTTTGTAACTTGATATTAATAATGTTCTTATAATTGTAGAAGCCCTGAAGAAGTTGGCTAAGTCGACGAAACGTTGGCTGATAAATAAATAAGCTGACGTGTTCTGATGTGGCCATCCACTTGACTTTAACATACAACCTGGGCCCTCTCCTTATATTTAATATTTAATAAAATTATTTATAATCATGTAAGGGAGGGGGCTTAGTTTTTGCATTTTTAGACTTCTGGGGTCTCACTGATTATGTATACCTAATTTGGTTGAGTTTGGTACAAGACCCTATATTTTCATTTTTGACCCTACAACTCCCCCCCCCATTTTGGGCGGTTGGTTTTTGCATTTTTAGACTTCTGAGGTCCCACTGATTATGTATACAAAATTTGGTTGAGTTTGGTAAATGGTCAAGATTTTCATTTTTTGAACCCCCCCCCAAATTTGGGCGGTTAGTTTTTGCATTTTTAGACTTCTGGGGTCCCACTGATTATGTAAACAAAATTTGGTTGAGTTTGCTCAAATGGCCTAGATTTTTAATTTTTAACCCCCCCCCTTAATTTTGTTTAATAATGTTTGGATATGCAACAAAATCTCAATGCATCAAAAATACGTGTGAAATTTGGTTTCGATATTTACACTAGTTTTTGAGCTAGCTCGTCCACAAAAATTTGGTAACGACTAACTAACAGAATAACAGACTAACAGACAGACTAACTAACAAGACATTTTGACAAAACAATTGTTATCTCGAAAAAAACAATTTTTTCGATGTTCACTTATTAGAGCTTTTTTGTAGTCCGAAATGCCATGGTTTCACTCAATTTTTTTAATCAAAATACTTTCCGCCTTTTTTGAGATATTTCGAAAAAAACAAGTAAACCCTGTATGGTAAAGTAAAAAGTCACACATAAAAACTTGTCCTTATTTTCCCATTATAAACTTTCAAATTAGTAATTATTAATCATTAACAATAACATTCTTTATAAAATAAAAATAATTATTTTTCTTTTCAGTAATCAAATCACATATTCAATTTAACTACACCTTTTCCATGTGTATTTCAGAATTCTCAAATGATTATTAGAAAATGTTTTTACCGTAAATCAAATAATAGAAAAGAGAAGAGATTTTCATCAAGAAATACACATGGCCTTTCTTGATTTAGAAAAAGCTTTTGATAAGGTTAAACGATAAAAAATCTGGGAAATTCTTAATAGAAAGGGAATACCATACCATCTAATTTCAGTGATAAAGAGCCTTTATAAAAATACCAGGATTCAAATTGACACAGGAAGAAAAATTCTCGACGAGATGTATATGTTGCAGTAAAAATCCGTTTTTAGTAAGAACGGATTCTTATTAGTTAAAACGAGTTTCACTGAATACCTTTGTGGCAACTAGAGTTTATTGATGTTTGTTGAGTTTGGTTCAAAGTTCTAGAATCTTCATTTTTGACCTTCCGCCTCATTTAGGGTGTATTTTCAAAAATTTTTAAATGAAAATGTCAAAAATTACATCCTCTACAACTTTGCTTCTAATTTTTGACATTTTCGTTTAAAAAATCTTGAAAATAAACACCCAAAATGAGACGGAAGGTCAAAAATGAAGATTCTAGACCTTTGAACCAAATTCATTCAACATCAGTAAATTCTAGTTGCCACAAAGGTATTCATTGAAACGCGTTTTAACTAGTAAGAACCCGTTCTTATTAAAAAACAGGTTTTTACTGCAACATATATAAACCAGGGAGTTCGACAAGGTGCAGTCTCTCACCCACTTTGTTTAATTTATATATATAGACCGTCTTCTTAGAACCTGCGAAAATAATGTGAAAGATGGTATACTGCTAAAAAGAAATATATACCTTAACACCTTACTATTTGCGGATGACCAGCTCATAATCCAAGATATAGTGAAGACAAATTACAACGATCCGTACATATATTCTCACAAATGGCCAGAGAATATAATCTTAAAATAATATCCTCATCAAAAAAGAAAATTATGGCTTTTAGAGGGAAACATCTTATACGATCTAAGATTGTTATAGATGGATCAATAATGGAACAAGTTAACCAATTCAATTATCTGGGGTGCGAGCTGAGTCTTGTGGGGGAAGTAGTTTTGGATAAAAAATTAAACCAATTCCAACATGTGTGCGGCACCATAAGGAGACACTTAAAGAAAATATTAATGGAGGCTCAAGTAAAACTGTATAAAGTCTCCGCCAGACCAAACTCCTGTACGGGAGGGAAACCTGGGTCACGACCAAGAGAGAAGACAGCCGAATTACAGCTGCGGAAATGCGTTTCCTTAGAGACATCAAAGGATATAGAAAACTAGAAAAAATAAAAAATAGTCAAATAAGAAAAGAACTCCAAGGGTTAGATAGTGTCAAGGATAGATATAAACAAAATTGGATTGACCATCTCGAAAGGATGAAGGCTCAAGACTCCCAAAATATGCCTTGAACTATAAACCCAAAGGAAAAAGAGAACGCGGAATCCCTAGACCTTAGAGGAAGTTGGCAGAATAATGTCTTAGCCGGAACATGCCTAACGGCCTAAACCTTGACTGCAAATGATGATTATGATGATCATTATAAGAAAATCACAAATGTATTTCAGAAACCTCAATTCAATTTCAGAAAACCTCAATCGTATTTCAGAAAATATCAATTTTTTAGTTCAGTGTTTTTCAACCTTTTTCAATTTCGCGACTCCCTACCCCTGTAACCTGTATTTTATTATGTTACAAATATCAAATCCGTACATTATTTTTATTAATTTTTAATCGACTTCAAAAAAGGAGGAGGTTCTCTATTCGACTGAATTTTTTTTTATGTGTCTATGTTACCTCATATCTCCGCCAAATGTGAACCGATTTTGAAAAAAAATAATTTATTGGTATTAGACCTTTTTTGTTAGGTTTGTTCAGGCCTATCTTCTTTGTTTATGAACCGATTTCGATGATTCTTTTTTTATTGGAAACGGGGTATTTTAGGGATGGTGCCATATTAATTTGGTCAAGTTCTGATGATATGATCACTATTAATAACATCACTAAAAAGAGAAAAATAAAAATAATTTTTAAGAAAAAATTAAAACTGACATCAAAAAATCAAATGCAACAAATAAAATACACTAAAAGGTATAAAATAATTATTATCTTATTTAGATACAACTAAACGACGAAATATTAACATGAAATTACTTTTTGATGTCGGTACCAAACAATAAACTATACCTATAAGCGAGCATACCCTCCAAACGTACTAAGTTCCGTCGAGTGCGATTCATAAAAGGTATATGTTTGGCACCGACTTCAAAAAGTAATTTCATGTTAATATTTCGTCGTTTAGTTGTAACTAAAATAAGATAATAATTATTTTATACCTTTTAGTGTATTTTATTTGTTGCATTTAATGTTTTGATGTCGGTTTTATTTTTTTCTTAAAAATTATTATAATTGGGTATCGGCTAAATACACAATTAAGTACCTAAACAGACATATTTTTACATCGATTACATCGCCAAACCCCTTTATGGAAAAGCGATACGACAATAGTAGATTAATAATAATCTGTGTTAACCTGCAAATGTCCTTTAATTAACATTTTCTTAATAAAAATATATTTTTAAACTTTTTTTTTCTATTTTACTGAGGCTTCGTGACGCCCCAGGGGTCGGTGAACCACAAGTTGAAAAACACTGGTTTAGTTTATATATAAATTTATTTTCTGAAATACAATTCGTCGCCTTAGAGTGTAAACATGCTAACTCACAAGGAAATTTTATAGGGCAGAGAAAAACAAACAAAATTTAATATTGTTGTTATGGAAAAAAACTATTTTTCACATTTTTTTTCTAAAACTTACGATCTTATAAGGCGACAAATTGACATTTTCTGAAATAGTATTGAAATTTCTGAAATATAATACACTTGTGATTTTCTATTATTTAATTGAAAATCCTCAAATACAATTGGTATTTTCTGAAATACTAAATGCAAAAGGTGTAGAAATAGGATCTGGTTACCTTGAGTCTCGTTATAAATAAATAAAATTTATAATTCCAGCAGAAGACACACTCTTTTATTGTCTCCTTCAATATAATTTATTTGTTAGAGACTATAGTTTCGAATGTTTGACATTCATCATCAGTCTTTTATTAGAAATATTATATCCGTTTATTTAATAAAAGCATTAGAATTATATGAATCAACACACATTTTATAAATATATATATTTTTTAATAAAATGGATCAGTGGAGAAAGTTATTCCTCCCCCTTTTGTTCAGAATTTTATGCAGATAAAAGAAAAATGATTTAAGACAACTCTCGTTACGATGTATCTCTGCTCAAAATAAGTTTATTTTTGGTGTTGAGAGAATTTGAAGTTTATTTCACTCCGAATACTTGAAAGACCAAGGGGCTGACCCATGGGTCTGCATAATTTTTCTCTTTATTTTCTGGTTTAATTAATGTTAATCACTTGATACTTTGTTAAAAGGAAAATTCAAAATGATAATATAATAATACTTGAACTAATTTTTTTATTAAGTCTTAATTTTCTTATTATTTGTTTTATTAAATCTAATTGTGAGTAAACGATTAGTACTAGTATAATTGGTATAAATTCTACGTGTATGCTTTTTTACGAGAGCTGAAAACACAAAATCAATGCATTTATTTCATCGTTTCTATCTATTTCGCTTTTTTTTCTAAAAAAACGAAATCTGTGATTTTTATATTGTTATTTTGGAAATATTTCACTTATTTACTGTATACTACTCATCCCTCTATATATTATTACTTTTTTTTTTTAGGTTAAAAAATAAAATAAAATAGAGAGAGTCTTCTGTTTTTTAAATGAAATAATTTTTAATTATTTCTAGGGCTATCAGTTTCGAAGGCATAGCCTTCATCATCAGTCTATCACAAATATATCAAATTAGTTACAAATTAATCTTAATTTGTAACTAATTTGAAATATTCGTGATAGACTGATGATGAAAATATGCCTTCGAAACTATAGTCTCTAGAAATAATTAAAAATTATTTTATTTAAAAAACAGAAGTCTCTCATTTTATTCTATTTTTAACCTAAAATAAAGCAATTCTGTTACCATCGACAGTGAAATCTTTTATTCAACTAATATTATTACTTTATATAAAAACAGGAACAAAATGAACTTATTTCAAATGACTAGGCTTTATTAATGTAAAAAAAAAACATTTCATAACACAATAAAGAGTTTAAAACGTTGACATAAGAAATAAAAATAGAATAAATTTATTTTTAATAGCCCCTAGGATGCTGTCTTTTTAATTTCACTACTAGTTTTTCTTTAAAATAAATACCTACTAAATTACTATTTTTTTTTTTAGATTTGCTTACTATAATGCCAGATTTTATCTCATTTGCCTATGCAGCAACTGTGGCTGCAGGTGGAATAATGGGTTACGTTAAAGCAGGTAAAATTATTACAATTAAACTAATACAAAATATTTCTACGGAATAACCCATAAATTTATCTTAATTTCAGCTAGTGTACCATCATTAGCTGCTGGTCTTCTTTTTGGGTCGATTCTTACCTATGGCTCTTACCAATCATCTCGAGATCCTACTAATTATTCTGTTGTCTATGGTACAAGTGCTGCTTTAGGGGGCCTTATGGGCTATAGATATATGAATTCAGGAAAATTTATGCCTGCAGGATTAGTAGCTCTCTTAAGGTAAATTTAAAGAATTATCTATTTAATTTTCAATATTAAATATGATCATCATTGAGTACACAGTCCTATGAATGGTTTGACACAACCATCCGTCTCCACTCGGCTCTGTCCCATGCCATCTCTTTGACCTCACATCCCATATCCCCAATTATTTGGTCGAAATATTCTAATCTGGGCCTTCCCCTTCAAGATATCCCTCAGCAATCCCCCGTGTCTCAGTGTGTGCCCCATCATCTGACCTCTACTCTTCCACAAGGTTCTTCTTTCTCCGATTCTTCCAAGAACTTCTTCATTTGTAATTCTATCTATCCATTTGATTTTCATCATTCATCTGTAGTACCACATTACGAATGCCTCTAATTCTATCTCCAATCGTCCAACTTTCACATCCATACATGGCTATGTTCCATACATAAGTCTTCAATTAAATATGAAAACAAAACAAATCGAAACATTTTTTTTTCCAGTGCAATGATGGTTTTGAGATTTACTGCCAGATTCCTTGGAATTACACAAACTGGAGCAATTCGAGCGGATTAATTAGTAAATAAATTAATTATTAAAGTGTAATATTTAATTTCATTACTTTTTATAATTTAAAATTAATAGAAAAATTAAAAAAATATTATAATGACCAAAAATATAATTTTATTTATTATCAATCAAATGATTCCTTCCATCCGACGAAAGTACATTTTGGTTTTTAACCACTTATATTCGGATCCTACATACGGCTTCAAGTTCATTTTGGCGATTTTTACTTTATCCTATACTACTAAAGCGCATTTGTGCCTGCCTCTGTATGTACCTACCTATTTATCTATGTCCGTCACCCAACAAAAACAGTCGTCATGATTACCACTTTAAATGAACTTATCTGTATTATATAAAATTAAGGTTTTGTCTGTACATTGGGGTGGTGGGGTGGGTGGGGATGCTGGGTGAGTTTCGGGGGGGGTCGAGGTCTGGGGGTCCAGGGTGAGAGCCCCCTGGCTAGCAAGAGGGCCGCCTAAGGCGGGCCTTGCAGCTAGTAATTATAATAAAATGGTAAACATTGATGTTTGAGTTTAGATTAAATATGAACTCATTAATTAAGGCTTTGAGTTAGCTGGGAAAAATACTAAAAAAAGGACAAATTTCAACTTTAAATATTTTTTATTACATTAATTACATTTTTGACATTTATTGAATTTGTAGTCTGGATGCCCATTTTATTGCTTATTTTTTGAGTATTAATGATTTTATATACTATATATTATATATTATTTAATAAATTATTCGATTTCAGTCTAAAAAGACACCCTTCATACTATATATTAGATTATAATAAATGGAAGACTGATTTTTAAGCCTTGATTAGCATGGAGCATTTACATTTTTATCTATATAAATTTCATTTAAAAATTAATACAATATATAACGTATAAAGTAAAATATAGTTGGTTTTTAGTGGAAGACAGAGTTTATATATATATTTTTTGTATAAATTTTAGTTGTAGAATATATTTTTACATTATGATTTATGATCAAGTCAGTAAATGTGTTAATCCTAATTAGTAGGTATCTATTTTCAGATCCAAACGTTAATACATTTCTTTCTAATAAACATCCAGCAAAACAAAACTCTTAAGATTAGGTATAGGGTAGAATATATTACATGTAAATATATTCTTTAATTATATTTGTTTCATATTCAAATTTATTCCTAGATATATTCGATTTCATTAGTAATGCCAATGCAAAAATAACATTGATACATTAATTAATATGAAGAAGAAGAAATAAAAATTTATAAAAACTATTCTGAATTTCTTTAATTTTTTTTATTTCAAAAATACTTGTATCTGATTAAAAACCTATAATGTGTAAGATGTCCTTCATATGCGATTTATTATGTCAAGATATCGAGATGATAAATCACGTAGCTCAGATAAATATTATAACACTGGCTGCTGCACGTGGGACAGCCCTGAACTGTTCCGAACAGTATTTTTCCATATTTTGGAACGGCTCGAAATGAATATTCAGTGAGTGGCTAAGGGGATGGGGGCAGATGTTTCAGAAAAATAATTCTATTTTGGTTTATTACAGCAGAAATGAATTTCTATAAGTACTATAGTATCCGTCATAAAATTAGAAAAGCTGACCAAATCCTGAAAACAATAATAGCGACTTGTGTTGAGCAGGACAAGACCTCTAACTTGGTGTCAGCTACTATATAAATTGGTAATAATTTTTGCTAATTAAAAAAAATATATTTCTATTTTTTATACCGTTTTTTATAATTCGTGCAAATAAATAATAGCGAAAAATTAAATCATGACAAAACTATGCCAAATTTTAATTTGTACACTTTATAAGTTGAACTAATATTATTGATGATAATTATTAAAAAAAAATAATAGCTTTCTTCCACAAAATAAAAATTAACCTTTTCTGACCATTTTAAAACTTAAGGTAGTTCTTTCCCGACAATCCACACAAAAAGTTTTAGCCTCGTAACCACTCTATACATATGAACGGTGCTAAAATTTTAGGTTATGTTTTTTAACCTGACTGTACTTCTCACACAACTATATCCTCTTTATGAATGGATCGTTTTCAAGCGATTGTTCTTATTATATCCCATCCACTAAAAATAATCGCCCAAATATGTTTTTTTTTATCAAAACTAGGAGGTAAATAATTTCAATTTTTTTTTAAGTTACTCCGAATATATTATTCTAACAAATATTAATTTTTCATCAAAATGGTGAAAGTCCTTTAATGAAAAAAAATAAAATAATGATCATTTTCCCACTCTTTCCCATGCTACCATATGCACAAAATTTCATTTTTAATTGCAATTATTTCATGTCTGGTGTGGTAAATCGTCTTCAAATTTTAACAGTGTGTTTATTATGCTTTTAATGACTTATATTCCAAGTTCCGAAGATTTCTTGAACTTGTGAAATTTGTGAAAGAACTACCTTAAAAAGAAATAAACAATTGTTGGTATGGGAGGAAAAATTAAAAAGTGCCTCTGTCCTCGAAAAATATAATTAAACAAAAAAGTAAATGTTAATATGAGGGGAAAATAATAGAGCGCCCCTGGTCCCCAAAGTCCACCACTCACTATATTCAAATTTGATTTTTTTTAATTTGTGGGTTTATATTCGGAAACTTATAGAATTAGATTAAATCAAGAATCACACATTAATATTTGATACATTAATATCATTGTGATTACACCGAAATATATATATGATAAAAAATATACAAATAAATACAAAATTTAGACTACAGCTGTCACGAAAATAGAAGCATTGTCCAGTTCAACACCGGCTACGGTTTTACAACTGGAAAGAGGATGGTTCGCCCATTTAATTGGGGTTAATCTCTAGCGCTACCTCATGTCTTGTAAACAGTAACAGTAGTTTCTATGTTGAGCGGGTCAATGCTTCTACTTCATGATGCTAATATCTTTATGTATTTTTTTTATAAAATACATCATTTTCAATCCCCTGGAAGCCTATTTTTTGTTGAAATATACAGTAACAAGAACAAGTTTTAACAAAGTATTTGGAAGACTTGGTTTCATGTGTAAATGTTTTATATATGTATATGTATATGCTATATGATTCTTATATACAATGGAAGACATCAATCAGCCAATTCGTACTTTGTTTTTAAAATATGCTACTCTTGAAAATAACCAACTAGGAACATCGAGATAACTATACACTACGATCTAAGATAATATTTTTTATAACAAAATTTTCACATTCAAATTATCACAAAATTAGATAGGAGATCGATGTTAGCGGTTTTCCCGCATTATATATATTTATATATAATGAATTCTACTTTTTTTCATGAAAAGGATGATTTTTCAATAGCTAGGCTTTATATAGAATGATCTCACCTCAAATTCTCTGAATAGAAAATTGCACAAATTATTCTTATATGTATAATAACAACAACAACATTAACAAATTCGTTCTCTCATTAAAATGTTTTGATTATTATATTTTTTTAAATCTCCTGCCTTACTTTATGTATTAATATTTAGTTGAGTTTAAAATTAACAAAACGAAAAAAAATGATATTTTTTTTAGAAACAATTGAAAAATTAAAAGCTGAATAATTTATGTTTTATATGAGGTATGGTTGTAGAAATAAGTCTTATCAGTCAGATATTAGGCTTATTTTTACCAGAGCTGTGCCTACAAGGGGTGCAAAAAACCGAAAATAATTTTAATTAAACTAAAAATACGCTTCACTCATACTTTTGGTAAGATGATAAATTCTTTTAGGCCGCATAGGTGCAATCTGAAGTGAAAAATTCTTTTTTTTCCTGTTTAGAAAAATACCGCTCAAAAGAGAATCACAGCGAATTTAGCGGTATATTTTCGGCGATTACAAAACCACTGAGATATTTTGTAATTTTAAAAGTTATACAAAACGCCGAATAATAATTATGTGATTTTGTGGAATTTCGAAACACTCACTTATTCACAAGAGAGCCAACGACTCCAAAAATGACCCTGATTTCAATAAAGCTGACGTTTCATGCGCTTTTATGATAATGTGTAAATGATCTTTATTATTTCATTTAGTAGCTCCACAGGATTAAACTACTCGAAACGTCTCAAATTTTTTATAAAATTTACCTAATATCTGGCTGAAGATTACACTTTTCTTTCTATTTAAGGACGTTCCCTAATAAATCGATTTTCTTGCAATCTTTATAAATCTTTGAATACACATATTTATAAGTGTTCTTGATACGTAGAATTTTTTTTTTCAATAGTACACTAAATTTGTAAATATTGACCTTTGAAATTTGCATATTTAACACGCGAACCCTATCCCTATTGATGTTAAAACGACTGCTTCATTAATTAACAATCGTAATTTTCTTGAAATTATTTTGAAAAACTGAGAATCATTTATTTACTGAAGATATAACAAATATTTTTCTGTTAAAATAATTGTATCAAGCGGTATGAAAAATGTTAAAAGTTAGGTACTTTTGATGGTTTTCGTTTTTTCTCTCATGGCATGACAAGTGAAAGATGGCGACTTGGCAACGTCGCACTAAAATCACTCAATTTTTCCATATCTAAAAAACTTCTTCAGCTGGTGCATTTGAGATTTTTAGCTAATTCTCTCAACCTAACTATACTGTTCTCATCTGGAATTTCGCATTGAGCTGTTTCATGATGTGTTTTTTTATTCTTTGTCTTTTAGCGTCGGTAAGAATGCAATGTTGCCAGATCCGAAAAACGACGCAGTGAAAATATTTTTGGCTTTCTGCGCATGTGAGAGTAGGGGAAAGACAGAACTGCATCTGAGCTATATTAGGGAACGTCCTTAAAAAATGCTAAATCATTTGAGCTTTAACACACGACGTTTTGAACCATATTCTTGAAATTGCTCGAGCTCACTAGTCCAGCCGTTGAGAGTCAACATAAAAAGCATCGACAGAGCATTGTTTTTAAGCTACTAATAAACATATGAAGATAGATTGTGAGCATACAATATTGACTGTATCATCTTAGGGCTCAAAACGTTATATGACTGCTTAATTTAATATTTTTGTAAGATTATATATTTTTCAATTCTTTTGTTATATTCAACTTAATGCACTCGCATTACACTCGGACGATTTGAGCATGCACAGATTGAAATTTCAAGTACGCATACCTATTTCGCCCGAATGCGATGCGAGTGCAATAAATCGAATACACCATAAATGATTTTACAATCTATATTTTATATATGAATTGCACATTATTTTTCGTCATAGATACATGTTCAAAGGATTCTTATCCGTTAATTAACGTTACGTTATGTTACAAGGCCGAAGAATAAAGTATATAGATATTTATATTTTTATAATAAAATATATAGATATTTTACGTATCGAAATAAATCGTTTGCAAAAACTCACATGGGTAATTTTTGAATTGTGTATATATACGTTTATACATTTAGATAATTTTGTACAATGAAGAATTGTGATTATTTTTTCATGGAATAGGACAAACGTTACGAAGCTCGAGGGATCGTCAAAAGTGTAATTTAATTTATCATCGGTTTCTAATTGTTAATTCGTCGTTTATCAAATTAATTTTGTGAATTTCATATATAATTCATTTGTTATACAATATACAGGGTGTTTCATAAAGATGGACTTGATTTCAAATGTCTTCAACCATGAATGAAAATCTTACCACTTGAAAGGTCGGGTCATAGAATTCCGAATGACCACAGATATTTCAGTAGACTCAGTGTTAATTAAAAAATAATGATAATAATAAAACAAGTAAAATTTGTAATGCGTTTTTGTAAGAACTTACTTTTATTATTATAGTAGGTATATTCAGAAATTTATTTTTTTGGCATTTTTACTATGTTATTTTTTAACTTGGAGGCTTTTTTAGAGTCTCTTACAGGCCGGGCCCTATGCGGGTGCACCTGTTGCACCTGCTTAGTTACGGCATATCAAAACAAGATTAACTGGTAAGAAATAGCATTCATGGACGGTTAGTGGTTGCATAAATATAGTATAACGATTTGAAATTGGGCTTTATCTTTTTGAAACACTGTATTATTGTATTTATTATTCATCTCTCAGTTTTCTGAAAATATATTTTTTCAATAATAGTAAAAAAAAATACTTATGTTATTTATCAGTAGAAAAGTTTCAAGTGGAACCATATCTAGATTAGACATTTTGAATGAGATCTAATAAAGCTTGTTAAGCACATGAAAACGGCTCGTGTCGTTGTGCTTACTGATGAGAATTCCTCATTAAAAATGGCTTCAGCTGAAACTTGTCCATTAATAAACCACTCAACCATCGAAGTATTAGATCTTCAAATATACCCTTTCTTTTTGATTATAATTATATACATTTTATCCAAAAAATTAACAAAAAAATTATTAAAACTAATTTATTCTAATTGTATAAATATTTTTTTTTAATAATATCCTTATATTACTTTTCAAGATTTAATTCTCAACGTTTTTCTATTGTTTTAAAAGAATTTCTCGATATTCTTAGCATTTTAATTAAATCAGTGAACTGTAACATAAGTTTATATTCGATCACTTTTAATATTATTTGAACCTTATGATAAATTTCAATTCTAACAGCAAAATTTCCCAAAAAAATCATTTAACATTTTTAGCTTAAGTTATGACCAAAAGTTTACCATGATAACTCTTTAAATTCCTTTCTTTGATTTGTTTTTATTATTTGGTCTATATATATGTATATATATATATTGTCTAAAAATACAATTTATTTAAAATGGAAGACCTATTTCGAAAGCTTTAATCATAGCAGATCCGGAATCGTATATTCCTATTACTCCAAAAAGGCAACCCAAGAATATAATAAAATAATCATAAGCAATAGTACCTTGATCCAGTTGAGGACGTTTTAATTTTAAATGAAAATAACACGGCCAGATAAAACTAAGCATTGTACCTGTAAAGCTACCTATAAAGCCCATGAGGATAGCGAAATGGGGGATCGAAATGGCCATCAAAACGGTGATAATGACAACACCAATTCGGAATGCAAGGCCCCACACCTAAAAATGAACAAATAATTTTCATATTATCGTAAATTTAATTAGATTTTCAAAATAATTAATTACTGAGATATAGGAAAAGAGTCAGGTAGTCATAAAATTGAAAGTATTTAATTCTGAAAAATACTCGGTTCGCTTAGGGAATGAGGGCTAGGGTGCTCCTTATTTTGGATATTTTCGAATATTTACACGGTTGAGGGGCTCATATGGTTCTAAATAAATGAAAAAATATCCTGAGTTTCCAATATTCATTTTGTCGTTGACGGTTGAGTATAGGCCCAACGCTTCAGCGCCATCCATTTTCAGGACTAGTCTGTATCTCAATTGCCAACCTAGTGCTACACAACGATTAAGTTTCCCATCCAAATAACATGGGGTTTTTGGCATTGAACGATCAATTTTTTATTCCGGCCAAAGTAATGGTTCAAAAAATTTGAAACTCTGTAGACTTTATCCTTATAATAGTAGTTATCCACCAGAATTTTTATAGATTTTTAGCTATTATAATTTTGGAGTCTATAACTTACTAATACTAAGATATAACAGTATTTTATCTAGATGTAACTCCAAAATTGTAATGAGTTAAAAATATGTAAAAATTCTGAAGGATAGCTACTATTATAAGAATAAAGTCTACGAGTTTCAAATTTTAGAACCATTACTTTGGCCGGAATAAAAGCATTGATCGTTCAATGCCAATAACCCCATGCTATGTTAGATGGAAACTTGCATCGACTCTAGGCACAGGTTAAAATTGAGATGAATATTGAAACTTGGAAGATATTTTTTTTTTATTTTATTTTGAGCCATATGAGCCCCTGTCCTTGTAAATATTCGAAAATATCCAAAATAAGGAGCACCCTAATGAGGGGTTATTGAATTTTTCCTTATCGTCTTTAAAAATGTTTAAAACTTGGAGAAAAATTATTTTCAGCTATAATGTTTTTGTGTTTATCTGGATTCACATATCCCCATCACAATAATAGAACTCGTAGAAAGTTCATTTTTATGGCAAGTATTTACAAAATCAAGAACTAATTAAATTTTAGAACTTTTAGTTCAAAAATGCTAAAAATCAGAAAAAAATCAAATCACTTATTGATTTATTTACGGTTGTTAATAAGCCAGAATTAGGGTTGTATTAATCAAATGCACCTAGTTCGAACATCTAGTTTAAACGGTTCGCTGACAAAAAATTGTCAAATTAATATTATTTCCGCATAGGATTCTGATTCTTGAAAAAGTTTTTACTCTTTACTTTAACTAAAATTAGTTCAATTGGTCTTGACACAAAAAAAAAAAAAAAAACTGGAAGAAACAGTTATACAAAAATGAAAGTTTTTGCCGAGAGTAGCAGAATTTTATATATTGGAGACAATAAAAGAGTGTCTTCGGCTGGAATTATAATTTTATTTACTTATAACAAACTATAGTCTCGTTATAAATAAATAAAATTTATAATTCCAACAGAAGAACTACTCTTTTGTTGTCTCTTCAACAGTTATACATTTTTCGACAATGTTTTACATTGTAAATTTTGATGATTTAGCAATTTTTTCAGTTAAATTGAAAGTTTCCTTTTGCAAGAGTAGCAGAATTTTTATAAATTGAATGAGACAATAAAAAGAGTGTGTCTTCTGCTGGAATTATACATTTTTAATTTATTTATAACGAGGCTATAGTTTCGAGAGCTTGCCCTCTTCATCAGTCTATTACAATTGATTCACTAGAATTAAATGTATGTAGGTGAGATTTACACGTGGTCTGGCAAAGCCTCGGAAACTATAGTTGCGTTATAAATAAATTAAAAATTTATAATTCCAGCAGAAGACACACTCTTTTATTGTCTCCTACAATTTTTTTCAGACTTAGTAAATTAAATTTTCAGCTCACTTGCTTTGCAATATTCCAAAATCTCACTATAAAAGGATTACATTTTTTCTGGTTTTCTCTAATTGATCCAGCAGCTCTAAAGCTTAAAAACTAATTCGTTCTTTGTTTTGGAAATACAAACATGTATGCACCAGTACGAACTTACAATAATTCAGACAACAAACAGGTAAAATATACATCAATAAGAAAATTGTTCTAATCGTGAATGAGCAAGAAAATATACAGAATTTTCAAGTGAACTGAATACTACTGGCCATCCGGCAGCTTGAGCGTAATGAGTAAGTAGTATTATTTTTTCACTAATACTTTTTATTGTTATCTAGACTTTTAAAAAGTTCATAGTCAACACTCTGCTTAATTCAATTCAATTCATTTTTTAACTATTTAAAACAAATTAAAAAATACTCCGAATGAAAATGTTATTGGTATTAAAATAAAGATTAATCTTGCCTTTAATTCCCCATCTAGTGCCCAAATGGTGGGAAAAACTGTTTGTGGACGTCCACGAAAAAATGCTCTTTCAAGGAGCTCACAGGCAGCATAATATGGCAGTGGATAAGATAAAATTGCTTTAACGACCAAGAAGAAATTCACAAAGCCCTAGAAAAAAAATGTGTTTTTTCCGAGAGATTCGTTTAATTTATGCAGAAAAAAATAAAAATTCTTTGGTTCATTCCTTAAAAAGAATTTGTTACTTCACGGATTGTACCACGTACATATTACAATAAGCAATGGAAAAAATATTCTGTGGCTTTTACATATCAGTTAGTTTGAATATATTATTCTCCCATTTTGAATATCTATTCTAATTTTATTTCTAATACACAACAAATATGTATGTAATTGTAATCATGCAGAAAATAATTGATGTTTTTGCTTCTTTTTTTGAAATATCTCAAAACGATTAAAACGGTTTGAAATGTTGTCTCGAGGGATAGAGTCTCTACCTACGGACCGGTAGTCCTGGGTTCAAGCCTGACTCACTACTATAACTTGACTGGCTATAATCTAACCTCTACTGTAATTTACACACACTCAGACATAAACACCGTGATTTTTCATTTATTTTGACCAAAATAAATCAGTTTATTTTTAGATGTTATTTTTAAACTTAGCATTCCATATTCCTATAACAAAATCATTTCAAAATCTAATCCGCTCTTAATCTTAATATATCAATATATAAAATCTAAATATAAACCAACAATGTTTTCATATATATGGTAAACGTTAAAACGCTTGATTTCGGAAGATATTTTTTATTTATAAATACAGACGAGAACACGCAAATCCGAACTAATTGAGGCTGTAGACTGTTCGGATTTCAATTTGTTCGGATTAGCCGAAAGCAGCTTCGACAATTGAAGATAACTGATATCAAGTGAAAGATTAAGTGATATTTTGTGTGTTTCTATTATTATTTCATTGTTTTTGCAAAGTGATTAACCTAAAGAATTTCAATAACCAACTTTTACCGTTTTTCAATCCTGGATGACATAAGTATGTAGACACATTTACACTTTGTTAGGTATGCTAACTGTACTTCTTTGTTAATTTTTCAACTAATTATGTAAAATAAGGTTATAATGTAGAATATATACATAATTGTTTTATGACTAAATAAATAAGTTTCTCTTTTTTGCGTTCGGATTTGAGGGGTTTCACTGTATAATATTTCGAAAAAATAAAATAAAAAATACTAATATTTTCTTTCTCTATTACAATATATAGTTTCCTCTTATTGCGTATGGTAAAGTAAAAATATTCACGTACCTTAAATCCTGATGAATGTAGATTATTTGTAATGACTTGTTGGGTGTCGTTTTGAAAGGTGAGAAAACAAACATATCCAAAGAGGGATTTAAAAATCGCTGCTGCAATATGGGACCAATTGATCATCCAATCGAATTTCGATCGATCAATTAAATTCCCTTCCAAAGTAGGTAAGAAAATTTGTGAAGTATAACTGAATACAATTACTCCTAAAGAAATTGGGAAATTTTCAAAATCAATGGTCCATTTCACCTAAAAAAAAAAAAAAATGGATTTGCCTCTTTGATTAATACATTCTGTTTGTTCTTGGTAAAACAATGTATAAAGCGAGTATATTCCGAAAAGCACCAGTTAAAATATTGATTAGCTGGTGAATGAGAATGAAAAAATTTAGCCCCTTTCATATACGCAACCAAACAATCAGAATTGGGAAGAAATTGCGTTTACCCTTCAGAATCTTAATACTAATAATATACAAGACCTGATTCTGATTGTTGAGGCTTGATTGGACAAGTTGATGAACTGTAGAACTCTTTTTAGTTAAGACCGAGGGGTGAACCGCGATCTCAATTAGGTGTCACACCGTCTTTGGAATTATTTGGAATTACTTTTGAATTCATTAGAAAATCTATCGTCTTCTACATGAAGTCTGGAAGTCGGTGTACACAATTTTAAGTCGTGGTTCACCCTCGAGTTAAGACTATATTTTGTTTTTATTATTTGGGTATATCAAGTAGATTATATATGCTCAAGAAGATCTCATCAGATGAGCAAAAATGACTTCTCGAGGCTAATTTTTAAGGTTACCTATTTTTTAAAACAATTAAAAACTAAAATGATTTTATTAAAAAACAAAATGAACACATCACTGTGCTGTATTCTAACAGTGGTGTAATTAAAGGCCATGCGATAAACAAGAAAAAACTAGCCGGCCAGGGGACAAGGATTATGTATCTTAGAACTCATAAAATACTTGAGATTTCAAATTTATTCTTATTTTTCTTTGACAAGCAGAGAAAGAGTAAATTCGTGGTTTCTTTCATATTTTTAAATTAAGTTGTTTCTAAACTCTACGGGTACAAAATCTCATAAAAGCAGTCCCTCTGGTGCTCTCTTAACTGATATTAAAAAAAAAAAAAAAAAAATAATAAAACTAATTTTTTTAAATAAGATCTTTACACTCTATGATGATGAAATATATTTCAAAAGAAAAAAATGATTATCGATTGTATAATAAATATTAAAAAAATACAAATCTTTAAAAAAACAATAAAAAATCACGTTTAATCGAAACCAAACGTTTCAGGAGAATTTCTCCTTTTTCAATGGTACATTTTTATAAAAAAGAAAATATAATATAATAAATATTCTTCATCATTGGCATTCAGTTCCATAATTTATTAATGTAATTTTGTTTTTCAGAGGATGAGGAACAAAATAAGTGTTTGTTTATGACTTATCAATTGCAACGTTTCGCCACTTTTATTGCAGCTTCTTCAGGCTCTTGATAAATAAATCTCCAAACACTTTGTGATTTTTTTCATTTTTATATAATAAATATTATAAAAATATTTAATATCTTAGTATTGCTTTCTAAAATTTAAGAGGAAGCAACTTTTTTTTCTTTTTTAAAAAAATTTACCATTGAAAAAGGGAGAAATTCTCCCGAAACGTTTGGTTTCGAATAAACGTGTTTTTCTATTATTTTTTAAAGATTTGTATCTTTTAATATTTGATGAATATATATATATAAAATTCGACCTTCCTCAAATTAGATTAGAATTTTAATAATATGTTGTTTTTTTTGGCTTTTCGGCCCTTCATCAGCCAATTTACGATACTATTATTTAATTATGCCTTCTATGTAGGGATCAGATTTTTAGCCGGTTGCCTGGAGTCGGATTCGAACCCGGGTTTACTTGTACGTTAACCGCTGGCCTTACCCGACCCGAATTTTGGTAAAAAGAATACCCAAAAGTTATGAATTTCAAGATTTTAGCCTATTTAGTTTACTAGCTACAATGGTTTAACTGACAAATAGACAGACGGACAGACAGATATTATACTGACACTAATAGGACCTACTTCTACTTTTTAAACATAATCTTAAAATATTTAAAAAATAAAGGTTTGGGGGCATCTAAGGCTTTGGCAGAAGAAGGGAGGTTCTCATTGCAACATAATAGACATATATATAGGAGCTACTCTTCGAGAAGCTTCTCATAAAGATATACTTCTACCTCTTTAATCAACTTACTCTGCTCCAGCCCCATTCCGGTAATTCAAGGAGGCAATAACCAAGAATTACTGCATTGATCACTAAATGAGCCATTGTGCACCAGAAACTGAGCGTAGATACGGAATGTAAAGACTTGACAAAGCCCAATGGTACTAGAAAAATTCCCGTCATCATCATCCAACTTCGGGCGTCGATTGCCCCCTGCGGGAAAGTTCCCACCTGGAAATTTACAATTTTTAATTGGTTTAAATATAGCTATATTTGAAAATGAAACTTATTAGAGTAATCGAAATCAAACCATTAAATCACCACAGACGACAACATAGAGAATACAAGTCATTAAAAGTTCGATGATTTGGGCTACATTCACAGCTCTTGCACCCCATTTTTTGCCAAAACATTCGCGGGCAATCGCAACATACGAATCGCGAACGCGGACCTGAAAAATAAATGAATGAAAAGCCAAAATTTACAAGATTCAAAATACATTTTTTAATCGTTACTTTTTGTCCAGTGATGGCATCTTCTTCGTAAAGACACTCAACCAAGATTTTGCCAGTATAACAACAGATATAAGCAATACCAATCATAGCAGCGATTGCCCAGTACCCTCCTTGAAGTACGGCGAATGGTAACGATACAATAAACATTCCCTAAACAAATAATAAATTAGTCAAAAATAATTTTATTGGTTGTTCTATATAAAACGCGACCTATTAATTATCCTTCTATAAAATATGTATTATATCCTCAAATCTCATACGACTCCCTGGAATCAGTGTGCAACATCTAGACCCAGTAGCCATTAAAACGCGATCTGTGCTCTACACATTTATTTCTGTATATTAGAATAATTTCCATTGTCAAAATTACAAATATTTTTCACTTAAAATCTACTTTTCAAGTTTATAACATTTTTCAAATACAGATATTTTGGTAAATTCATTATAATGAATTTAATCAATTAGAATTTTAAATATTGGAAATTTTTCTTCCGAGACGAACTGGTAGATTTATTGAAGATTTAATGGAAGGCAATCCAGGAATTTCAATTAAAAGAATATTTATTAGAAATAATATTTTTATTATTTATTTTATTTTATTTTACTGCCTTCCATTAACATCATCAGTAATTAATTTAAAGTAATATTTTTTAATGCATACAAAAGGAGTCCAGCGTCTATAAATGAAGCTATAATTTGAAAAAAGAGAACTTTCCCAATCTTTTTAAATAAAAAAACTTCTATTTCAGTTATAATATAATTATTTATATGTCGAGTTTGTCATAAAAATGTAAATGTAGAAAATTTTAAGTACTATCTACAAAAAATATACTCAAAGTCAAATCCCTCAGATGAATAGATTATAAAATACAAAGGTTTCAATCTGAAAGAGTAAAAACTGAAATGTAATTGGACGAGACAATGTGCGCTCAAAAATAAACCATTCAATGTTGCCTCCTCAATTACTCTCGACCTAGACAAACTGAATAAATGGGGCTCTCAAAATTTAGTTAACTTTAATACTTTCTAGGCGCGAAAATAAATATTTCCCTGATATTAACTTCGATTCGAATACCCTGAAAATGTGTGACAGCCTATCCATGTTGGGCGTCTCTGTCGCATCTGACCTGTCTTGGAATGAACACATCTCCTCTGTGGCAGAAATCTGCAGCAAGGAAGATTGGCTTCTTATTCAGGTCCAAGCGATTTTACAAACCCCCACAACTTCTCACCATCTACAAGGCCCAAATCCGCCCCTGTCTCGAATACGGCTCTCATCTGTGGAGAGGAGCCTCTAAATATTCTCTTGCTACCCTGGATGCAATTCAGAAACGAGCCGTCAGGCTAATTGACGATTCTACCCTCACCGACTCCCTCGACTCGCTGGCTCATCGAAGAGATGTCTCTGCCCTTTCCTTTTTCTATAGATACTATCACGGCAGGTGCTCTGATGAGATAAAATCAATAATTCCCCCCAAAGCATGCTTTGCACGTAGCACGCGTTTTGCCGACTCCCAACACTCTTTCGCGGTCAAATTGGAAAAGTGCCGGACCACTTCATTCGCGAATACATATATCCCCATGACTTCAAAGAACTGGAACTCTCTCCCAGCCTCCATCTTTCCCAGCACCTATAATCTTCAAACCTTCCAAAACCGGGGTGCATAGACACCTACGTCTACACTCTCTCACTTAATCAACTTTCCCTTCTCTTCGGTAATGCAAGGGTCTTTCGAGATCCATAGGAGCTGCATCTTTACTGGTGCACCCCTTCTTGCATTCGATAGCATTAAAAAAAAAAAATTTCAAACAAAGTCTCATAACCAAACTGTGTGACTTTTCTACGTGTCGGTGTATTCTGTTTCGGAGTATTTAATTTATTCATTCAAATATACAAATTTTCTAACTCTTATTCATGTTTTTCCATTTAATAAAGTAACACGTTAATTGTATTCAAACAGGGTCGCGTTGTATATGGAACGCCCTTTATAATATAAATATATTGCTAAAAAATAAAAGAAAATCTTTACTTGGATGGCATTAGTGACATTCCAAGCAGCTTGCCACTCGTCAATCTTATGCTTGGGGTCAATTCCATGTCCGCCGCCGCCTTCGGAACCAAAGCTGCTTACACTTCCGTCTGCCCTCGACCGCTGGTAGCCGTCGGGATACCCGCCTTCTTCGCCATCTAATAAATAGAAAATAAAAAATTTGAAAATAAGATTTCGATTTAATATAAATTTAGGAAGATTGAAAGTCTGTCTCATAATAATATTTTTACTTTAATGATGGAATTTTTTTGAGGTCTTTTGGACATGGTTGTTTACCTGGTGGATGGTAATATAGGATTTTAGCATGAAATTTTTTTCAAACTTTAATGTATAATGATGTATTTGATGTACAACCGTACAAGTTGTTTCTGGCTCATATGATAGGCCTTCCTCAGCAACCTGCGTACAAGAACTGAGTTAATTTTACACCTTGAGACAATTTATAGTGATTTTGTGATTTTGTTGGTATAATAAAATTTCAACATTTTTGTGTTACATTTTTCAAACGCAAATATCTTCCCTCATACAAACAATTATTGCACATTTCTCGGTTGTTAAGAGAGGATATTTGCTTTGAAAAATGTAACAAAAATGTTGAAATTTTATTATACCAACAAAATCACAAAATCACTATAAATTGTCTCAAGGTGTAAAATTAACTCAGTTCTTGTACGCAGGTTGCTGAGGAAGGCCTATCATATGAGCCAGAAACAATTTGTACGGTTGTACAACAAATACATCATTATACATTAAAGTTTGAAAAAAAATTTCATGCTAAAATCCTATATTACCATCCACCAGGTAAATAACCATGTCCAAAAGACCTCAAAAAATTCCATCATTAAAGTATAAATTTCTGGACACACTGTCTTATTAGCAAGATGATCGCCATCTAAGTGCTCAAAACTTAAATAATATTTTTAGTTCTACAATGCTCTGAGAGACGAATAGAAGGCCATAGAAGTAAAATGGTTTAGTTTTAGAACATTTTTAACCATTTCATGTCAATAATAAATAAAGGTAGTGTGAAATTGAGCTTATTTTAAATGAAACATTTGATTATTGAAGTAAAACTGCTTTAGCGACGTTTCTGTTTGAAATTTTTTGTTACAATAAAGGGGAAATGACTCAATAGAGGGGAAATAGGGGAAGGGACTTATGTTGGGTATCTAGTTGTGTATACAAATAAACAAGTTTCACTTCCCACGTGAGCTTATGTGGGTGAGGCTCAGACATATTTTTTTTTTGCTTTAGCATAAGTTTCGACTCAAATTTATTGGGACTTCTTCAGGACCTTCCAGGGGAGTCATGGTGCGTGAAGGCCGTTCCCGCACTGGTTTTGAGAGTTTTTTTTATTATACCTATCTATTTATTTTATGAATTAAAATATACAGAAAAAAATTGAAAACCCTTAAGTGCATAATTTGGAACATATAATTCCAAACATTTCCGGGTAGAACCCCCGGAACCCCCAGGTCACCCGGAATTTCAGCGTTCTCGCAGTGCAAAATTTGCGATGACACCAATGGGACCTTCACAACGCTATGTTTATGTAATTTACTTTATTATCTCCATTTATTGAGAGGATTTCAGAACAAGTTTTTACTTTTCTTTTTCATATGAAAACATTTAAAATTATGAAAAAGGAGATAAATAAATAACTGATTTGAAAGCTTCCTCATTAAATGGAAATGAAATACTAAATTACATGAACATACTTATGCGAAGTGCGCCTGAAGAAGTCTCGATAAAGATGAGTCAGAAATTAGCCTAAAGCAAATAAAGTGAAAAACAAAAGTTTAATTTCCGACTACGTTCATTTATTATTTTTAACTATAAACATTTTTTTAAAACATGAAAAAACCTCTTAGTCAAAATCTATCTTCTAATTGAATTTTTTATCAACAGGTTCATTTATAATTATCAACCACAATTTCACATTTCTGATTTTTTTATAATATCAATGCAAAGTTTTGTCAAATCTTTATAATTTTAGTTATAAAAAAAAAAAATATTTCATTCAATACATAGTTTCGAACACTTACCCCATCAACTTCAGTTTTAAAAAATTCTTTCATAAATAATTTTTCAAAAATCTCTCAAAATATATGAGACTATAAGCGCAATAGTGGATTAATCCACAAAATTATAATTTTGGTTTATCTGCCGGAAAAGTAATATTGTTAGCGATCAACTGCATTTGCAATCAAAAGCTGGTTTGGTCCACTTTGTAGTTGGTCGGTAACAAATTAGTAATTGATTTCCGCATATATTTTGCAATCAAAAGCTGGTTTGGTCCACTTTGTAGTTGGTCGGTAACAATATTAGTAATTAATTTCTTCGAATAATTCAAAATTATAATTTTGTGCGGTTAGTCCACTATTGCGCTCATATAGCCTTGTATAAACTTATACAATAGAATCCCGATAAATCGTATCATCAAGGGGATAAAGTATAAGTGCGATATATCAACGTGTTCATATGGATTATGATATATCGAGGGTAAAATGAATATATCGAAAGTTTTAATATTATTTTTTTTGAATCTCAACATGAATCGGCGGCCCATCCGGTGTAAACAAAAGAAATCCTCTAATTCAACGGTAAAATACGAATTATAAGACGTTTTAGTTTTATCGACCTAGGAGGGAAAAATACGTTATACCGAGGGTGGTTTATCAGGTCAAGATTTTCCCAAAACTCGACTCTAATTCAACGGAAAAATACGTTGATCTTGGAGAGGAAAAAACATTATACCGAGGGGACTAAAATGCATTGTTTTATATGAATTAACGAGATTTTTCCAAGGGACCAGCACTTTCTTACGATTTATCGGGAAACGAAGTATCGGGATTTCACTGTATATCTAGTTTTCTTATATTTATTCAAACAAAAAAAATTTTTTAGTGAAAACATTGTTAATCAGTGTAATTTCTAGTTGCTAAAGAATTAGTAAAGAAGAAAACGGAACGGATCTGACCTCCTTCTCCAGGAAGCGTGGACATCTCGCAACTCTCGCCAGTGTATCCTCCGGGAGCCTGACCTCCCTGTTGCTGGGCAAAATGCACTCTTTCTCCCGGAGGCTTAGAAACGCCTTCAAAACAGGGGACTTGACTCGGGCATCATGGCTTTAAAAGTTTCCCAAGCGACATTGACGGTAGCTCGCCAAGGTGGTATGGTGAACCGTCCAAATTGAGCCATTTCCGGGTTAGGGTTGAATTTGTAAAAGAATTAGGATACCCCCTAGCCCTTTTGCTCACGAGGAATGGAAGACGATGAATTATCGAATTATTGGAAGACAATGGATTCTTTTTAGTTAGTTAATCATTGCTAATAATCATCAATATCAAGGAAGCACTCGACTTGTTAAAAAATATTTATTTCTAATATATAAAATCTTAAGCGATATGTATAGTTATGGAAGACTCGAAATCACAATCTTTCTAATTGATCAATGGCATAAGATTCTATTATAAAAATACTATTCGCGAGTGGTCCTAGTTATGGCGTCGACGAATGAACGACCTTTTGGCACATGGCGAAATTTGGCTTGGAAGACTCGCGAGCAAGGGCTAGGGGGTAAGAGGGTAGGATTCAAAAAACGTCAGCACATTCCGAACAAATGAAACGCGATTAAAGATACTTAAAAGGGAAGAAAAGAAAGGTAATAATGGCGAGGAAGTTGCGAGATTAGCGATAGAGCGGGTGTCCCGACGTCCTCCAGCTCGCCGAGAGACATACACACACGCACCCCCGATCGATGCCTTCTCTCCAGGGGCAGATCAAACTGCGCCAGCTGCCGGGATGCTGGTTAAGTACCTATACACACACAGCTAGGATCCACTTGAAAAAGGGATTTTTGGTCAACACAAATTTATTTTCCTAAAACTGCTACAAAATTTAGCTTCGAATTAGTAAAAATTAAAATAAACTGCAACGGATCGTTGTCAAACTTTATCCAATGTATTATTTTATTGTAGGGTAAAGTACTTTAAAATATAATTTTAGAAAAAACTTTATACGACCTTTTTTGTGGTCCTCAAAGTACTTAATTACAATATTAAATTTCATCAAAATTGGTTTAGTCATTTTCAAAATATTTAGAAAAAACTAAAAAAATACTGAAATAAAGTACTTATGTTTGTCATTATTGGATAAAAATGTTTCACCAAGTACCAACTACCAAATTCCTTAAAAACTAATGTTTGTCGGCCGATATGTACCAAAAACTAATCAGCGCTTCATTTTGTTAAACTAATAGGAGGTTTTCAATTTAATTTCAATCGGTGCAACGGTGTGGAAAAAATCGTGGACGGAAAAAACGATAACATCCATCCATCAGCACGCAATTCCTGAAAAAATCGCACTTTTTGGCCTCTGGACTAGACCCCATGTAATTTTTGGCAAAACCGTCACGTGCTAAAATTCAACCTAAATGAATACTACAATTTGTGATTTTAATTGAGACCATGGGTTCCTTAGTCTTTATCTGAGGACCCTTTGAAGTCTCGCTTGCCACGAGACCGATTACAATACTTTACCCATGCTTCGCATTGGATAAAGTAAAAAAAATATGCGTGAGCCTCTTCTATATAAGCTCACGGAGGAAGTGAAAACTTCACGGCCAAAAAGTTTTCCCCTTAAAAAACTCTAGACATATCTATTAAGCTTAAATTTTTTTATTTAGACTTTGAATTATTTCTTTGGAGGTGTTAGATATATATCTAGGATATGTTATTTTTAAATATACCTACATATTATTATTAAGTATAATAAATTTTTATTTATAACAATTGGATGTTGATGAAGGCAGTCCAAGGTGGTTGTAAAAAAAATAAGACTATATCAGTTTTATTATTTTACATTTATTCGATAACCGACGTTTCGGAGATTTACTCTCTCCTTCTTCATGGTAACGAAAAGTCAATGAAAGTATATCAATTCATAACTACTTCCTGTATCCTTTGACAATGCCATGAAATTTTATAATGTTTTCATGGCATTGTCAAAGGAGACATGAAGTAGTTATGAATTGATATATTTCATTGACTTTTCACTATGAAGAAGGAGAGAGTAAATCTCGAAACGTCGGTTATCGAATAAATGTAAATATAAAACTGATATAGTCTTATTTTTTACAACCACCTTGGACTGCCTTCATCAACATCCAATTGTATATTTATACCAGTCCGTCTCCTAAAGAAAAACTCTGGTGTCTAGTGTCTCTTTTAGGGAGTTTATTAGAAAAAGAGCATTTAATTATTTTAGGTGTATGTTGACCAAGAGATGACACTATTAAAAATTATTAACATATCAATTTCTATGGGGGTAAATGGAATTAACATAGAAAAGGGGATGATCGACTGGTAGTGACTTTTTTGGTCATTCCTATAATTAGATGGTATTTTTAATAGGGAATAGAAAATTAACATAGAAAAGGGGATGATCGACTGGTAGTGGCTTTTTTGGCCATTCCTATAAATAGATGGTATTTTTAATAGGGAATAGAAAAGGGAATGATCGACTGGTAGTGACTTTTTTGGCCATTCGTATAAATAGATGGTATTTTTAATAGGAATAGAAAATTAACATAGAAAAGGGGATGATCGACTGGTAGTGGCTTTTTGGCCATTCCTATAAATAGATGGTATTTTTAATAGGGAATAGAAAAGGGGATGATCGACTGGTAGTGACTTTTTTGGTCATTCCTATAATTAGATGGTATTTTTAATAGGGAATAGAAAATTAACATAGAAAAGGGGATGATCGACTGGTAGTGACTTTTTTGGCCATTCCTATAAATAGATGGTATTTTTAATAGGGAATTTGTAGCGAAGCGATGCCCGTTTCTGCCTTCGGGCGGATTCCAATTTTTGCTTGTCTCAAATGGACATTCGAGTTTCGATTACCCTCGAGAAATGAAAGGATAATAAAAGAAAACTCGGATATAACTTAAATTAACTTAAATAAGTATTTTTATATGGCAAAATAGGATTATATACCTAAAGGCACTACCAGTCATTAATTCTTGTTTTCTGGACAAATGTGATGTGATATGCAAAAAAGATATCTATTTTCGGTCCGGAAGCCGAAAATCTATAAATCAACTAACTTTTTCATCGCAAACTTGTAATTTCGGTAAGTGGAAATTTTTGTAGAGATTGTATTCAAAGTATATTATTTTTAAAATATTTCAGACCACCGACTAACTAGAATGCCGAAATTTTGAAGAAACAAGCTGCTTCTTAGCTTCAGCATTGATTGCTCTCCTAGTACTACTACTGCATCAGCCTTAATCAAAAATTTAAATTTTATTATTTTAAAGCAATTATTTATTGATCAGAGAGAGATCCAAAAAGAACAAGTTGGTAGATTCTGTAAAAACCAGGCATTTTTCGAACAAACGTATTTTTAATTCGTTATTTGTTGTAGGAACTGAAACTCTCTATTCACCTCATAGCTCCTTCAAATAGGAACAAGTTCTTTAAACTTGGCCATATATGAGGCGTATAGTTTAATAAACGCAAAGTCCATTTTTTCACATTTTGAGATTTTTTTCCTCTATGGATTGCTTTTTATATGATGAATACAAAGAGAATGAGAATGGGTTTCAAATCCGGCAGATCATGCTTAAAATTGAAGTAAAAGTGGTTTCATATCAAAAAACAAGTTTTTTGGTCCTCCTGAAAAAAAACATCCCAATGGACTTTGCCATGTTTGAAACTTGAAGCTTCAAATGTTAATATGGGAGCAATTTGAGGGCTATACCTATGAAGAAAACAAATTTTGAATTAAAAATCGACAATATTAATCATCATGAAAGAATTTATTATTCAACAGGTATACAATCGTGGACAGACAAGTGAATTCATGTTTGGCATAATATTCTAATTGATATCATCAGAGCCTGAAACTGAAAATGTGCCAAAATTTTAATAGGCATTTGAAAGATATCTTTCATTACAATACATTAACAGTTCACTAATATAATCAACATTTTAAGTAGTAAATATTAATTGAGCAAATTAAAAATCAAATACAGGGTTTATCCAAAACCGACTTCATCGGATAACAGGATAGCTCCATTTTATTCATTCAAATAGAGACCAGGCATTTTATTTTATGGTCCCTTCAAACTGAATTAACCAAATTAGCTTACAGCTTGAACAATAATTATTATTTTTTACGACATCTGTACATGTTGGACAGTTGAACATAACTTTTAACATTTTATATGGCATTGTTCAACTGTCCCAGATGTATATATAAGTAAGTTAAAAAATAATTATTATTGTAATGATCTCTGTATTGGGGTAATATTATTTTCAATTTTCAATAAAATTTCATGTGATGTCAATTAAAAGATTGTGCGAACATGTTTTCAATTGACTGTCCATCAATCTATACCTATTGGAAAATAAATTAAGTATTGATGACTAATATTGTCAATTTTTGATATAAATTTTTATTTTTTCATAAAGTAGCTCTCAAATACGTAACATAACATATTCTATATAAAAACATAATTAAAGAAGTTCATATTTGAGCTTATTTTAATAAATATATTTGTTGATAAATCAAATAAAACTAATGGGCATGTTGTGCGCGGCACTCAAGAGTATTTTTTCCTTAATATAAATATAATTATTCTTAAGGGTAATATTTTTAGCCGGCGCCCTTTGATGCTCGAAAGTGCCTTTTTGACAATAGGAAAGTGGACTTTACAATTCTACTTCCTGGATCTCAATAAATTTAAAGTATGTTGTCATATTTGGGTTAATAAATAAGTCCTGTCAAATGGCTTTTAACACCAAATGTTGATTGTAAATTCATTGGGTTTTTCGTCATTGCGTGGGAATTTTTCGAGACTAATTTCTAAAAGAAGGCGGGCTACAATATTTTAAACGCCCTGCTGATTACGAATTTAGCCAATAAGAAGCTTTTGGGAAATTTTCAGATACAAGCAGGCAGACTTTAGAGCAGTTGGTCAGTTGAGTTGAGTCAGTTCTCAGTTGTCAGTTGGAGCTGAGGGTTCGGAGATGAGAAGGTCAACCAACAGAGACAAATTTGAAGTTCTCTAGGCCATCAGCGAAGAGAAATATATGTTTTTAAGCCAGTAATAAAAAATACCAATATTAACTAAATATTCTCTTTATTTAAAACGGAACATCTCCTCCTTCAATTACCATCAAATCAGCATAAGACTGTAAACAGATCAAATAGCTTGGGCTACATTACCAAGACCCTTCTGCGAGGAACATTCTTCGAGATAAAAAAAAATCTACAAATCGTCAACCTTTCTCTGGTCAAGAAGGGTTGTAAACAAAAATCAAATGTTGTCGTAACAGGCATATTTTAAAATGTTATAAATTAAGGAATTATTATGAGGTATTAAGTTAAGAATATAGACAATTATGAAGAATCACAGTTTTATTTATTTAGATATAGTTGAGTTTTTGGCATGTGACTAAAATATAAATATATATGATGATTTCAAAACAGTAATCAAACTTTTTCAAGTTGCAATTAAATATTAATAGACAACTTCATAATGAAATATAAAGAAATATAAAAGAATTTTGAATTATAATTGTAATTAATTTGTAAACCTATCTAGATTGAATTTAGGTATACTCTAAAAACACACTTTTTGTAAAACTTGAATCATTTATTTATTTTGAATGATTTTGAAAAAGAAATCTTTTTGCTATGATAAATACAAAATTTTTATATTTATTAACATTATTAAGATAATCACACATTGCGGAACATTAAAATGTATACTTGTATACAATTTCTTTTTATAGTATTTATTCGATTTTTAATTTAAAGAGAATATTTTTTATCTATAATAGAGAAAAATATTATTATTATCTTCATTAATATTAATATTAATGATAATTTATCGGATTTTTCGAATTCTTTCGAGATAATTACAATAATTAATGATTATTATAAATATTAAGAATTTAACTTTTATTTAAAACACACATAATTAATTATAATTATTTATTGAACACGGACAAATAATACAATATAACTACGACGTTTTGATCGGCTTATTCTGCGATCGTTCTCAAGTATCGGGGTGGGTGCTTAACATATGTTAAGCACCCACTCCGATTTTAGGTTCGGATCTTAGTTACTAAACTAAACTAAAATCAAAGTGGGTGCTCATTCTTGAGAACGATCGCAGAATAAGCCGATCAAAACGTCGTGTTTTTATTTGTTCGTGTTCAATAAATAATTATAATTAAATTATGCGTTTTAAATAAAAGGTCAACTTTTAATAAAATTATTCACAAAAATAAATCTTTAACAGCTACATTTTCTAATATTATAAACACAAATAAAATCAATATAATTCAAATTTCATAGATTGAAATGTTTTGTATGAATGATGATGGCATTTTAAATCAATTTTTTTATCAAAAAGAACACAACGGATATAGATTTCATAAGAATAAATACCTATATCTATAATAATATCGAGGTGATAATAGAAAATTCACTTTAAAGTTTTATTTAATATTGGTCATATATTTTATTTTCATTTATATAATTTTTTTTTGTATTTAAAAAAATCTTATAATTAATAAGTTTTCATGATGAAATAATAAAAATTTAAAAAAATGTTAATTAAAAATTAATTTAAGTTCTTGAATAATTAATTATTTCCCAAAGGTTGTCCTCTTCCCCAATTATGTCTTCCGGGTGGCTCTGGATTATCCGCTGTTGCTGGTCGTCGAATGGGTGGAGCGCCAAAAGTAAAAATACCTGTTGTTTGATTTGGAAACCATTTCGTACTGTAAAAAAAGAACATTAATTAATAGTTTTATTTATCTAAATTATTATCAAAATATCTATTAAGGAGGTTCTTTCGCGACAATCCACACAAAAAGTTATAGCCTTGTAACCACTCTATAAATATGAACGGTGCTAAAATTTTAGGTTATGTTTTTTTAACATGACTGTACTTTTTACACTACTATATTCCCTTTATGAATGGATCGTCTCCAAGCCATTGATATTATATCCCCTCCACTAAAAATAATCGCCCAAATATGTTTATTTTTTATTTTTTATCAAAACTACGAGGTAAATAATTTCAATTTTTTTTTAAGTTACTCCGAATATATTATTTTAACAAATATTAGTTTTTCATCAAGATGGTGAAAGTCCTTCAATGAAAAAATAAAATAATGATCATTTTCCCACCCTTTCCCAATCTAGCATATGTAAAAAATATCATTTTTAATTGCAATTATTTCATGTTTGGTGTGGTAAATCGTCTTCAAATTTTAACAGTGTGTTTATTATGCTTTTAATGACTTATATTTAAGTTTCGAAGACTTCTTGAATTTTTGCATTTGTGAATGAACTACCTTAAGATTTAACATTTTTAAAGAGGAAAAAAATAGCTGGCGAGATATTATCAAACTTATTAAACACTAAATATATACAACATTTATTTAAAATTATTAAAATAATTATGAAAGTTGGGAAGTGATTCATCAATTAGTTTTTCTACTTACAATATTTGTGGAGTTTGAATTAATTGAGGACCTCCAAATTCTTGCGGGTATTGAAATGCGAGGAAAAAATATAAATGTCCAACAAGAATTCCAACAAGATCGACAATACCACTGTAAAGAAAATTAAATTTGAAATTCAAGTAATGGAATATTTGTTAAATAAGTATTTAAAATTATTCTTCAAAAAATAATATTCTGATGAAATAAAAATTTAAAATTACCCTCCAGAAATAATGAAGTTGAAGGCAAATAATACCCAAGGCAAATACATTGCCTTAAATCGGGTACCAAACCAGAAGCTAACAATAGTCTCTTTGTTCAATTGACACCAAATATAAAGGACACTAAGGACCATCGGCTCCATGAGAAGCTAAAAAGGAAAAAAACAATAAAATAGGATTAAAAACAAATAAAGATGGAATTTGAAGTTAAAATTTTGGTAGTCAAGTTGTTGAATTGTTAATCCACGTCACATATGTAAATATATGATTACAATTTTCTGTTAAGAACCCCACAAATAGACTATATTCAAACAATTTTAGATGCAGTAGGAATGATTTAAAACTGCTCATAGGAGTCCTAACAAACATTTCATGTAATTAGCTCAAAAAATAGGTCGAATGTTTTCTACATTTGATTCAATCGCGAATCAAATGTAGAGAATTTTGTCAAATATTGAGTGAAAATAATATTTGAACTTATATATTTCTAACTTGAAATAATGATTTCTAATTTTTCTAATTAATATAACAAAGAATAATTGCTACATCAATAGACCGAGCGCTCTGGACTGGGAGATTAAATATATAACATCTGAGATTTCAAATTCACTTGGTGATCCATCCGAATGTCTAGCGGGCTATACGCGAAATGACGTTGGATTGTAGCAAAGTGGATCACATCTTTTTCTCTCTTGGTCCAGACTTAAGACTCCGCAGACTCCAATAGCGTAATCCGCAGTAGTCTCGCGATAAATATCTTTTTCAAATAAGCGCGGTCAAAGACAATTCTCATTGATGTAGCAATTATTCTTTGTTATATTAATTAGAAAAATTATAAAAATTTATTTCAAAAAATAGGCATCGAAACGTCGTTTATTTCGGATCCGATCACATTAATATAGGTTTATTTTGATTGTGGAGTGTCTAAGGCTAGGGTTTACTGTAATGTTGTTGTTGTAAATTGAAAATATTCTGTATGCATGAGCAAATGTGTGTTTGTTAATGACAAAAGGTAAATAAAAAATTGAAGAGCTTGGTGTTAATTTACAATTTTTTAAAAATGGAAATTTTTCCCTGGAAGTATATTTTAGACACGCCTTTATTATTATTATTATTATTTTTATTTATTGCATATATAGAATTATTAAAAATTCAATACAAGGATTGAGAAAAATTAAATTGTGAACACATACATAAAAGAAGATTTCCCTCTTCCCCCTCATTCATTTATAATAAATGAAAGGAGACGTAGAGTACCCCCAATAAAATGATATAAACTACTCAACTTTTGTAAGCTCAAAGGCCTTAAAATGTCCCAAAAATTTTGGGCATTCTCAATAGAGTCCTCAAATAAACTTCCCTCAACGCATTGTATATTGGACTTACATTTAAAATATGAAATAGATTTTACTTTTCACATTTGTTACAAATGGAGCACACTATCCTGTGCCCAGACCCATTCATCCAAAAATATAGTGCTTGTATATTGCCCATTCTAGCCTGATGAAGAATTCATTCTAATGGCGATGATTCAAGAATCATCATCTGAATGGGAGCCCTCATTGCCAGAATTCCTCCCTGGCCATAGTCGATTAGTCTATTAAGAGGGGCAAAGCAGGAATTAACCATTCTGTTGTGGTCCTCCTTAAAATACTAATCTTCCAGTTCCCCTGTTAGGATATTTATGTTAACCGAATATCTTCTGGATGCTGTCTAAGCCAAATTTCCGCTTTATTTAAAACATTGAAAAACTTTTTTCATATGTTGTTTAAACTTTAATACTATTTTTTTTTTAGTTTTATTTATTTCTAACTTAATATGTTGGGGAGTCGGGTTAGCTCAGTCGGCTAACGCACTGGCCTCACTTCGGCATCGATCGATTATGACGATGTTGGAGTGGCAGGCCGGGGTTCGATCCTGGCTGGCAAATAAAAATTTCTACCGGCTAAAAACTCGGCTCCCTCACTAACCCTACTAACACTTTGGTTATGTGCTGTTTAAATGGGCTTTGTTCTCGGTGAGATTAAATAAATAAAAAAAACTTAATATGTTCATTCACTAAGCAGTAAGCTTTTCAATTTCGTAGGGATCTTATTTAATTATTGTTCTAAAAAAATCTCGCCATCTATACATTTGTATAAAATGATGCTTATTGCACAATAGAAAAGACTTTGAGATAAATATTAATTAGATGTGACAAATCAGAGGAAAATAGGAATAATTAAACACAGTGTTACGAATGCGATCAATTGCGACGTTTCGCCAAGCCTGATGAAGCCATAATAAATTGGCGAAACATCGCAATTGATCGCATTTTGTAACATTGTGTTTAATTGTTCCTATTTTCCTCTGATTTGTCACATCTAATATTTAAATAATGGAACTGAATAACAATAATAAATAATAATAATAATTTTAAAAATGTTCGATTAATTGTAGTGTCGTGTTCGTACGAGTTTTGAAGTACAGTAGTACTCGACCACCCCAACAACAATAATAATATTTCCATTCATGGGCGTATGTAGGGGGGGGGGGGCAAGTCCACCCCTGGCTTTCAAGGAGACAGAATTTTTAATGATACATTTTTTATTTTTTCGAAATTTTTCGAATTTTTTAATGAATAGAATACAGAAGTCGACTTTTAAATACAACTTAAATATTTAATTATTAATTATCATTTCGTGATTTATCCAGTAAAAAGCTACCAAACAAACATAAATAAATTAAAAAGATACTACATACGGGAATTTCTCCAATAAGTCCAATGATTATACATATCGCCCAATTGAATACCAAAAGGAACAAATAATCAGCTGGTCTTCCATTAAAAACACCTGAAATATTAAAAAATATTATTGATATTTACTATTTCATTAAAATGTAAAAAAAAATACTATAAAATAATTCATATTACCTCTTTCTAATTGAAGGGAATAAGTATAAAGAAAATAACAATTTATTAGAAAATGAAATCCACCGGATTGTAGAGGGTAAAAAAATACGGAAGTAAAGAGCCTCCAAATCTAAAAAAATAGAAGTATGTTAATAAGTAAAAATTTAATAATATAATATAGAATATATTTAATTTTCTAAAAGATCTATTGTAGTTTAGGAACTTTTTGTATTGATGGTAACAGCGGACCGAATTCAGTGAAATTTATTAAATGATTCCAGTCATTCAACACCCCTTCATGATTTAATCAGGCAGTTACCGAACAAACGTATTTGTCAACTCGTTTATCCCAATGTCCTATAGAGAAAAATAAGCTGACGTGTTCTGGTGTGGCCATCCACTTGACTTGACCATACAACCTGGCCCCTAAAATTACTTCTTGTGTCCCACAGATTATGTATACAAAATTTGGTTGAGTTTGGTAAATGGCCAAGATTTTCATTTTTTGACCCCCCCCCCCCTTTTTTTAATGAAAATGATGGAGAAGGTGTTACATCAAAAAGGTGCATCCCCTAAAGGCCTGGGTTGGCCCCTCCATCGTGAAAAGAGGAAGAAGAAGGGTTTTTATGGGGTGTGTAGGGGTCGAAGGTATCTGTGGATACGGGTCTTAAACAGCTAAAGGTTATAAGTCGCGGGGAAGACGGTGGGTGGGAGTGAGTTCCAGTCTCTGGAGGTCATAGGAATAAAAGAGTTAGCGAAAGCGCTTGTTTGGGCAGTTAGTTTTTGCATTTTTAGACTTCTGGGGTCCCAGTGATTATGTATACAAAATTTGGTTGAGTTTGGTAAATGGCGAAGATTTTCATTTTTTGACCCCCCCCCCCATTTTGGGCGGTTAGTTTTTGCATTTTTGGACTTCTGGGGGTCCACTGATTATGTTTACAAAATTTGGTTGAGTTTGCTCAAACGGCCAAGATTTTTAATTTTTAACCCCCTCCTCCGCCCCCTTAATTTTGGGTCGATATGCACCAAAATCTAATCAGCTCTTAATCTCAATGAACCAAAACTACGTGTGAAATTTGGTTTCGATATTCACACTAGTTTTTGAGCTAGCTCGTCCACAAAAATTTGGTAACGCACAGACTAACTAACAGACATTTTGACAAAACAATTATTATCTCGAAAAATATAATTTTTTCTATGTTATTATTAGAGCTTTTTTGTAGAGCGAAATGCCATGGTCAATTATTTTTATCAAAATAGTTTTAGCCGTTTTTGAGATATTTCGAAAAAAATAAGAAAAAAAACACTTTTTTCATGCACGATTACAATACTTGACCATACCATAATGGTAAAGTAAAAAGAGAGAGGAACATTTCCCGCATCCGTCTATCTGGCGTCATACAACCATCCTTCTTTCAAGACCCGCATCCTTAGGTACCTTTAATTCCGATCCAATCTCTGAAATATTTTCTTCTTTTCACAATGAAAGGATGCACCATGGACTGCAGAAGTTGTACATTTTTAGCACATCTTGATTTAATATAGTTAAAAAAAATAATAGGTCATATCAAAAGTCTCCGCGGTTTTTTGGTACATTTTTGAACAAAAAATTTCTTTATTGAAAATCAATTTTAATCAAGTACATATTGACCATTATTATCTATGACCTTTTGCCATTTTTTGGGTAGCTTCATAATTCTATCGGTGTAGAACTTCTGTGATTTATCGTCGAAAAACTTGGCCAAGTGATTTTCAGCGGCACTTCGGCCCGGGGCCCGGGCTATGCGGTGGATGCATCAAAACGACCCAACCAAACTAGCTTGGGAAGGTTTGCCTTGATTACTAAGAAAGAATAATTATAAAAATGACAATTATGCAGGGAAGTTAACTATTTGAGACCTGAAGAAGTCAACAAAGTTGACGAAACGTTGGCAATAATATATAAATTATCTGTATAAAAGATATAATCCTTATTTCCCTATAACAACTTTAATAATTTAATCGATGGACATACTAGTAAATAATCAAAATAATAATAATTAAGTATATCAGCAGGTATTTGAACAGGAAAGTAGAACATTAAACAATTCTCATTGATTTGCGCAACGTTTTGCCAATTTTATTTAGGCTTCATCAGGCGTCTAAATGATTATAATTTGTTGAAGCCTAAATAGAATTGGCGAAACTTTGTTCAAATCAATCATAATTGTTTGATTTTTCTACTTTCCTGTCCAAATACTTGCTAATATAATTAATTCATTAAATAATATGGATGCCAATGAGTTCAATAATAATGGAAATAATAATGTTTGTGTTTATTTCTTAATCTTTGGTTTGTTTAGAAAAAAAATGTTCTATTTAAACAAGTTCAATGCAGTTTGGTCGGTTCTTACTCTTTCCTGTAGACATTTTAACGCTCCTACTATCGTTATTTGTCTTTTACGCGTATATTAATCACATACTACTAAAGAGCATTTGTGCCTGCCTCTAACTACCTACCTACCTATGTCCATCCCCCCAGGGTTGGGAGGTGGGGTCCAGAGGGCTACTAAAGGGCATTTATCCCTGTCTCTATATGTACCTATGTTTGTATGTCCCCAGGTGTGGGGGTTGGGGTCCAGGGGATACGGTAGCCAAGGGTGGGGAGTCATGGGGTTGGGGGTCCAGGGGGCTACTAAGGGGGATTTGTGTTGTAAATTGAAAATATTCTGTATGGATGAACAAATGAACGTGTGTGAGGGAGTGACGTGTGTGTTTGTTAATGACAAAAGGTAAATAAAAAATTGAAGAGCTTGGAGTTAAGTTACAATTGTTAAATAAACTGCAACGGATCGTTGCTAAACTTTATCCAAATTCATTTGAAATATTAATATGTTTGTTCCTTTATTATTAATCAGATATCACTTGCAATTTGTAGTTCATATTGAAATTAATTCAAAAATAATTCTCATTTAAGAGTCGAGGAATAACCATCCTATATTGGATTTTTGACGTTTCGGTTTTTATTGGTAACCATTGCTGAAGACATAGAGGAATCGACTTAAAATCAAAAATAGCCATCGATTCTCATCTAATACTTGAGGAATAACAATTCTACATTAGGTTTTTGACGTTTCGATTATTATTGGTAACCATTGCTGAAGACATGGAGGAAACGACTTAAAATCAAAAATAACGATCGATTCTTATCTAATACTAGAGGAATAACCTTATTGAATTCCATTTTTGATGTTTTGACTATTAATGGAAACCTCTACTGAAAATGTAGAAAATTCGACTTAAAATCAAAAAGACTAAATTCTTTTATGGCAAACAACTCAAGCTTGAGTTGTTTACCAAAAAGAATTTAGTCTTTTTGATTTTAAGTCGATTCTTCTACATTTTCAGTAGAGGTTTCCATTAATAGTCAAAACATCAAAAATGAAATGCAATAAGGTTATTCCTCTAGTATTAGATAAGAATCGATCGTTATTTTTGATTTTAAGTCGATTCCTCCATGTCTTCAGCAATGGTTACCAATAATAATCGAAACGTCAAAAACCTAATGTAGAATTGTTATTCCTCAAGTATTAGATGAGAATCGATGGCTATTTTTGATTTTAAGTCGATTCCTCTATGTCTTCAGCAATGGTTACCAATAAAAACCGAAACGTCAAAAATCCAATATAGAATGATTATTCCTCAAGTACTAGATGAGAATCAATCGCTATTTTTGGTTTAAAGTCGATTTCTCTATGTCTTCAGCAATGGTTACTAATAAAAACCGAAACGTCAAAAATCCAATATAGAATGATTATTCCTCAAGTACTAGATGAGAATCAATCGCTATTTTTGGTTTAAAATCGATTTCTCTATGTCTTCAGCAATGGTTACTAATAAAAACCGAAACGTCAAAAATCCAATATAGAATGATTATTCCTCAAGTACTAGATGAGAATCGATCGTTATTTTTGATTTTAAGTCGATTCCTCCAAGTCTTCAGCAATGGTTACCAATAAAAACCGAAACGTCAAAAATCCAATATAGAATGGTTATTCCTCAAGTATTAGATGAGAATCAATCGCTATTTTTGGTTTAAAGTCGATTCCTCTATGTCTTCTGCAAAGGTAAGGGATAAGAAAACAACGCAGTTGCTATGGTTACTTATAAAATTTCCTCCCAAATTTTTAGCATTTCACAGAGAGAAGCCTATCCATTCTTATTTAAGCAAGGCTAAATGAGCTATATTAAAAGGTTCAAATGAATAAATTTTAAAGAATTAAAAAAATTAAAAAAGTACTCTCTTACTCTAGAGTAAAGTACTTTAAATTATAATTTTACTAAAAACTTTATTTATCCTTTTTTGTGGTCCCCGAGGTACTTAATTAGGATATTAAATTTCATCAAAATTGGTTAAGTCATTTTCAAGATATTTAGAAAAAACTAAAAAAGTACTGAAATAAAGTACTAATGTTTGTGGGCCGATATGTACCAAAAACTAATCAGCGCTTCATTTTGTTAAACTAATGGTAGGTTTTCAATTTCATTTCAATCGGTGCAACGGTGTGGAAAAAATCGTGGGCCAAAAAAGCGATAACATACATACATACATCCATCCATACATACATCCATCCATACATCCATCCGCACGCACTAAATGAAAAAATCGCACTTTTTTGCCTCTCGAAGAGACCCCATGTAATTTTTGGCAAAACCGTCACGTGCTAATATTCAACCTAATTGAATACTACAATTTGTGACTTTAATTGAGTCCATGGGTTCCGTAGTCTTTACCTGAGGACCCTTTGAAGCCACGCTTGCCCCGAGAGCGATTACAATACTTTACCCATGCTTTGCATTGGATAAAGTAAAAATGGGAATTTTTCCCTGTAAGTATATTTTAGACACTCCTTTATTCATATATTGTTCTTTGGTTTTGATAAACCTTCAACAGAAGCTATTTTGAGAAGATGAAGATGTTATGTACATGGATATAAGTTAACAGATCAATAGTATTTTTTCAAGTTTTATTTATTTATTTCTTAATATGTTCATCCAGCAGTAAGCTTTTCAATTTAGTAGGGATCTTATTTAATTATTGTTCTAAAAAATCTGGCAATTTATACAAAATGATGCTTATTGCATTGTAACTATCTACCTACCTATGTCCCCCCCCCCCAGGGTTTGAGAGATGGGGTCCCAGGGGGCTAATAAAGGGCATTTGTCCCTGTCTCTGTATGTGTATGTACCTACGTTTCTGTTTGTATGTCCCCAGGGGTGGGGGGTTGGGGTCCAGGGGCACGGAAGCCAAGGGTGGGGAGTCATGGGGAGGGGGTCCAGGGGCTACAAAGGGGGATTTGTGCCTATGTCTGTACCTATATATATATATATAACTTTTATCCGGTCACTGCCCTATTTTGGTGCAATTGGGACCAGACTCGTTTTGATACTGAACCAAGAGTTGAAAAAAGATACAGACCCAGCCGGGTATGATCCGAACTTCTGCGTTAAGCCCGCAGATGCCTTTTCTATTTAAGCGATGGATCCCCTGACTAGATCCTATAATCAAATTTTATATATATTCAACTCTTTAGTTCAGGCGCGTTTTCTTCTATTTTCCTAATAGTATGGTTCTTATAAATTTACTATAATGCCCATCTGTCTGATTCTTTGGGGAATCGAAACAGATGAATTTTGTTCAGATATTCAATAATAAATTTTATTTAGAATGTTTATATGTTAACTAGAAAGTTAAAACTTTTATCCGGTCACTGCCCTATTTTGGTGCAATTGGGACCAGACTCGTTTTGATACTGAACCAAGAGTTGAAAAAAGATCCATCGCTTAAATGGAAAAGGCATCTGCGGGCTTAACGCAGAAGATGTCGGATCATACCCGGCTGGGTCCTGTATCTTTTTCAACTCTTGATTCAGTACCAAAATAGAGCAGTGACCGGATAAAAGTTTTAACTTTCGCGTTCATCTAGTTAACATATAAACATTCTAAATAAAATTTATTATTGAATATCTGAACAAAATTCATCTGTTTCGATTTCCTAAAGAATCAGACTGATCCTCGCCTCGCCCTGGTTTGAGACGGTTCGAGAGTTTTTATTCAGAGCGACCCGGAGTGCTATCGCCGATTGCCAGATGTATCGTGACGGCTAATAATAATGACCATCTTATTGATTTCTTCTGGAGAGATGGCCCAGCCCAACGCTTTTTCCAGCGTTGATCTATTTATTTAATATTTTACCCAGTAGCCTATATTCCCAGTCAAATATTTATTTATTTTTCTTGACCATGGCGGTTTTCTGCCTATTTATTTATTTATTTTTTATTCATTGACTACGGCAACTTCCTGTCTACTTATTTATTTGAATGTTTTTTAAATTATTTATTTTTAAACATTTCTTTAAACCCAGTGACATATTCTATTTATTTTTTGTTTTATTTAATTGAATATTTATTTATTTATTCTTCCCAGTGTATTTATTTATTTATTTTTATTGTTTGGACGACGTGCGGTATTCCCTTTTTTATTTTTATTATTATTATTATTTTATTCTTGGTCGCAGCATAGTATATAAGGGGAAGGTGGGGGTCCAGGGGATGCGAGGTCCATGGGATGGGTAGTCCAGAGGTAGGTTTACTGGGTTGGAGGGTGATCAGAGCCGGGGGAGAAGTTCCGGGGTTGGAGAGAGGGTCGGTGGGATGGAGAGTCGTTGGAGGTGGAGGAGAGGGAGTGTTCAAGTGACGGGGTGTCCAGGGGGCGAAGCCCCTTGGCTAGCAAGAGGCCCATCGAAGGCGGGCCTTGCAGCTAGTCAAAAACTAGTGCTATCAATACAAAAAGTTCCCAAACTAGATTTTCACCTAAATTTTGAATACCTGGAATTGCTTAATTATTGGTTCATAAAGAAGAATAAGTTGGTAAACAGGTAGAAATCCAAAACGTCCCGCAAGGGTAAATGCAATGGTCAAAGTAAGCCACCATCGTGTAAAAATTGGCAAATTTTTATACCAGAGCGATATATCACTCATTTTATTCTAAAAGAAATTAAATATTAATAAGTAATAGAAAAGAATATGAAAATTACAAAAAAAAAAAGATGAGAAAAATTTTACCGTTGTGATTTACAAGTATGATTATTTATAGTGAATTATAGATGGTTTTAATGAAATATTCATTAGAAAATTATTAGTTTAAATACACGTGAAACTGACGTGTCCTTTTATTTAGAAACCATATATAGCAAATTTTTTCAGAGTCATCATCTTCTATTTTATGACAGTATTGTCAGGATAGCTTCTATTTTCAAACGATGTCAATTCGTTTCTATGAAGCTAGCTTCAGAATTGTTTAGAAACAAGGTTAGGTTAGAAAAGAAATAATTCTTAACAACATTTATTCACATTCTATTATATTAATTACGATTATTTGATTATTATCATATTTTAAAATGCCTACCTGGAATCAAATTCATTCACAATTGAGAAATCCAAATAATCCTGTTGTATTTTTCGATATAAGTGTCGGCACGACAGTAAGTTTTATTTTTTATATTCTTTTTATTGTCATTTTTCATTTATTCATTGGATTATTTATTTATTTATTTATTTCATCAGGAAATTGGACGAATGATTTTAGAGTTATTTGCTGATGTTGTGCCAAAAACATCGGAAAATTTTCGACAATTTTGTACCGGCGAATATAAAAGGGATGGAGTGCCTTTGGGATTTAAAGGAGCAATATTTCATCGAGTTATCAAAGATTTCATGATTCAAGGAGGAGATTTTGTGAATGTATAATAAATGGATATTTTATTATTAAAATAATCACTGATTTCATATACAATATTGACACTTGAATAATTTTGACATGAGTAGTTGTCATTTCTTTCATTGTAATTGAAAAGTCTTTATTTTGCCAAGAGTAGCAGAGTTGTTGATTCCTAGAGAGAAACAAAGAGGTTCTCCTCTGCTTGATGCAAATAAACATACACACATATAGATAGATAGATAATAATTTATTGTTTGAAGCCAGTTTGTCTATTACAATTTTGAAAAAATAGAATAAAAAATAAAAATACAATAATAAAACAACATCTACAAAAGTAGGTGTCTTTATTTGGAGAGAAGTAATGTGTACCCAGAATACAATTAAAATTCACATGTTCAATTCTTAAAAAAAGCCATAAATTACACTTGTTAATTATTTCAACATTGAATTTCTTTTAACATATACAATTATACCCCCACTAGCTCTTTATTTGGAGAGAAGTAAAGTGTACCCAGAATACAATTAAAATTCACATGTTCAATTTTTAAAAAAAGCCATAAATTACACTTGTTAATTATTTCAACATTGAATTTCTTTTAACATATACAATTATACCCCCACTAGCTCTTCCCCTAGATTTTTCTTTAGTTGTCTCTGAGGTGAACATATTAAAATCACTCAAAAGTTTTTCATCAGTGGTTGGCAAGCTTACCAACCAAGTTTCATAAATACACATTATGTCTAATTCGCCAATCAAGTCGCGATCCCCATCGTTAATTAAATCTCTAAATTTTGAGAAACCTTGTCAATTCCAACACAAGATTCTCAGCTCACTTTTTTTAAGTTTTTTTAACTATTAATATTAATACTAACACTTTCGCTCTCACCATCCATTTGATTTGTAGAATCTTGACTTGACGGTACAAACTTCTAGTCTTCCCCAAAATGTGGAAATTGCCACAGGGTTCATTACCTTGGACAAATCCGGTTCTTCTAACAAGATATGAAAAGAGGCTTATGAGTTTAACCTTGTGCATTCCGCCTTGTTGATCTTAAGATTTATTTTAACGATACATACATATATATATAAATTATATAATATCGTCGCCTTAGAGTGTAAACCTACTAAATCCATTTTTTATCATATATGACATATTAATAACGTTCGAAAGAAAAAGAAATGCAGCATCGTCCAAGTAAAACTTCTACTTAAAATTACGACCCTAAGTTGTAGAAAAAAAATGTGAAAAATAGTTCCTTTCCATAACAACAATATTAAATTTTGTTTGTTTTTTCTCTGCCCTGTAAAATTTCCTTATTGTGAGTTAGCAGGTTTACACTCTAAGGCAACGATATGTATATATAGTATTTATTTGTTTGAGACTATACAAACAAATTAATAATATACATATTGGCAATTCTACGGTAACTGTGGCGCCGCGATCTGACGATGGATTCTTATAGTACTCACTAAAATAAGACGAAAATGAAGAATACCATTTTTCGAGATATCCAGTTTAAAAAAATACTGTTTTTTATTATTTATTTTTCAATTGTTTTTTATAGGAACCACGTAAACCGTAGTATCACGGGGATTCCTTGTGGCGCCGCTACTGATGACGGATTCTTTTAGAAAATGAATATTAATTAAAAAATAATTAGTAAATGCCCAAAAAACTTCGAATATGTAAAGTCGTTGCCGGTTCGGTTAAGATATATTCAGTTCGGCTCGGTTCAGCTCGTATATCTTCATTCGAAGATATACGAGCTGAAGTTTGTTCGGGAACCCATTTTTTTTATCTAAATGAACCGAGATGATGAATAGAACCGAACCTAGGAAAAGTTCTAAAAGTGAAAATTGCCAACTCCCACTCTCACTTGAGACATCACAGTCCATAAACTCAAATTTCAGTTCAAATTTGTAGTTTAAAATTTTATTTTTACTTTCCGACTTATTTTATCGAGTTCTAAAAGAATCCGTCATTGGATATCGGCGCCACACGGAACCCGTGATACTACGGTTTTCCTGGTTTCTATAAAAAAACAAATGAAAATAAATAGAAAAAAACCTTTTTTTAAACTATATATCTCGAAAACTAAGCGAAATCTCTAAAAATGGTATTCTTCATTTTCGTCTTATTTTGGTGAGTACTATAAGAATCCATCGTCAGATCGCTGCGCCACAGATACCGTAGAATCCCTTACATATTTTATATATATGTGTGTATATTTATTTGCACCAAGCAGAGGACAACTTCTTTGTTTCTCTCTATTTTTCATTGTAGTTTATTATCTATTTGTGCCGTAAATAACGCTTTTTCTTTTACTTCTTCAAGTCTCACACCTTTTATGTAATCGAATTTCAACCTACTTCTACTTCTTAAAACAATATTTTTATCTTATTTAAGACTGATTTGAAGCAATTACTCACCAACATCTCATTCTTTTCTAAGCCAACTTTATTATCTCCGATATTCTTAATTATCTGGAGAAAATAGATTTAAGTTTGAATTCAAATCCCAAGATTCATCATCATTAAAAGTTTGGGTTCAAGTCGACTTAAGAACGTTCCCTAATTTTCCTGCAATCCTTTTAAAACTTTGAATACACATATTTATAAGTGTTCTTTATACGTAGAAATTTTTTTCAATAGTCCTTGCGGCACTAAATTTGTAAATATTGACCATTGAAATTTGCATATTTAACACGCGAACCCTATCCCGATTGATGTTAAGGCGACTGTTTCATTAAATAACAATCTTAATTTTCTTGAAATTATTTTGAAAAACTGAGAATCATTAACTGAAGATATAACAAATAAATAATTGTAACAAGCGATATTCGTTTTGTCTGAAAAATGTTAAAAGTTAGCTACTTTTGATGGTTTTCATTTTTTTCTCTCATGACATGCCAAGTGAGAGATGGCAACTTGACAACGTCGCACTAAAATCACCCAATTTTTCCATATCTAAAAAACTTCTGTAGCTGGTGCATTTGAGATTTTTAGCTAATTCTCTCAACCTAACTATAGTGTTCTCATCTGGAATTTCGCATTGAGCTGTTTCATGAAGTGTTGTTTTTTATTCTTTGTCTTTTAGTTTCGGTAAGATTGCAATGTTGCCAGATCCGAGAAACAACGCAGTGAAAATATTTTTGCTTTTTTACGCATGTGAGAGTAGGGGAAAGTGCGAATTGCATCTGAGTTATATTAGGAAACGTTCTTAAGTGAAAACTTATGAAAAATGCAGTCTAATTCAGGCTTAAATATGTACGAAATCATCGAGCTCTTTTCTTCTTTCACCAAGTTCTCTTTTCCCTAATCCTTCATTATTAATTCTATCTATCCACTTAATTTTCAACCTTCTTTTATAGCACTTCATTTCTCGAAGACCTTGATTATCTTCTTTCTTTGCTACTCTTCCATATTTAACTATGTGATTATCTTGAAAAAAAATCATCTTCAAAAATCTGAAAAGCTAATTAATTCATTTTTAAAATTATATTTTTATTAATCTATTTACAGGGAGATGGAACCGGTGTTATGAGCGTTTACGGAGGAGGAACATTCAATGATGAAAATTTTGTTTTAAAGCATGATTCTCCAGGTTTACTATCAATGGTAATAATCGTTTTTTTAGCCAATATATAATAAAATTAGATTCTTAATGTTATCTCCAAAATTCATTTATTTTTAGGCAAATAGCGGCAAAGATACTAATGGATGCCAATTTTTTATCACCTGTGCAAAGTGTAACTTTTTAGATGGGAAACATGTTGTGTTTGGTAGAGTGATTGATGGACTATTAGTAATGCGCAAGATAGAAAATGTACCTACAGGACCTAATAATAAACCTAAAATCCCAGTTGTTATCTCTCAGTGTGGACAAATGTAAAAAGATAAACTAATTTTTATATTATTTTTATAAAATATATTTTAAATTATAAATAAAATAAATAAATTAATTTTAAATATATTTATAGTGATTAAATCATTTTCACCTCAAAATTATAAAATACTACTTACACTAGGTAAGGTGCGTCTGGGTACTTGAGCCTTTTACTTTACCATACAGGGTGTGGCCAAGTATTGTAATCAGGCATGAAAAAAAATGTCTTTTTTTCGAAATATCTCAAAAACATTTTGGTTAAAAAAATTGAACGAAACCATGGCATTTCGGTCTACAAAAAAGCCCTAATAAGTGAACATTGAAATTTTTCGAGATAATAATTGTTTTGTCAAAATGTCTGTTATTCTGTGCGTTACCAAATTTTTGTAGGCGAGCTAGCTCAAAAACTAGTGTGAATATCAAAACCAAATATCACATGTAGTTTTGGTGCATTGAGATTAAGAGCTGATTAGATTTTGGTGCATATTGACCCAAAATTAATGGGGGGGGGGGTTTAAAATAAAAAATCTAGGCCATTTGAGCAAACTCTACCAAATTTTTTATACCTAATCAGTGGGACACCAGAAGTCTAAAAATGCAAAAACTAACCGCCAGAAAGGGGGGGTCAAAAAATGAAAATCTTGGCCATTTACCAAACTCAACCAAATTTTGTATACATGATCAGTGGGACCCCAGAAGTCTAAAAATGCAAAAACTAACCGCCCAAAATGGGGGGCGGGTGTAGGGTCAAAAAATGAAAATATAGGCTCTTGTACCAAACTCAACCAAATTTTGTATACATAATCAGTTGGCCCACAGTAATCTAAAAATGCAAAAACTACCCCCCCCCCCTACATAACTCCTACATAATTTTATTAAATATAAGTGAGTGGCCAGGTTGTATGGTAAAGTCAAGTGAATGGCCACATCAGAACACGTCAGCTTATTTTTTTAAGGAGATTCTAAAAATAATAAATTCTAAAAATGAAAGAATATGATAATAATTTTTATTTACATTATGCTTGATTCAAGTCTAAAATATTTACAATTTATTAATAAATTAATATAATTTTCAGGGGAGAGCAATTTGTTTACTCTCAACTGAAGGTTTACCGTAACGATTTCCTGCTTCTAGAATAAAAGCCCCTTCCATTTTTTTTACGATTTCATTAAAAAATATATGAGCCATTTGCGAATGAAGTATTGATTTAAATTGAAATGAAATATTAAAATCAAGTATACAAGATTGAGGTATACTTCGAAGACCGGGAGAAAATTTCCAAGTTGATATTAAATGATCAAAAATATGAGCATCTTTACAAACAGCTCTGACAAGATTTGGTCTATCTAGATGTACATAAGACGTGTAGCTCTCTATAATTGGTGGAAATCCTATAACAAGACTAGCTCGTAGATGATCAGATTTTCTTGACATAACATTTGATTTTTTACAAAATGGTACGAAGTTTTTATAATTTTCAACATCTGAGACAACTTGAAACATTTGATCCATAGAATACCTAAAAATAATAATTAAATTAATAGTTTTTAAACAAGTAAATTTTAGAATATACAATATATTATAATCAATTTCTTAAATATTAATTAAATTTGGTTGATTTCAAGATATAAAATTAATATAAATTGTTTTATGACCTTCGGAAACAAAGCCTATTTAGCCAGTGAATAAGTCATATTTTTTTTATATTTTAACATATCGTCGGCTTAGAGTGTAAAATTGCTAACTGCATTTTTTATCAAATATGACATATTAATACCATTAGAAAGAAAAACAGATGCAGCATCGCCAAAGTAAAACTGCTACTTAAAATTACGATCGTAAGTTGTAGAAAAAAAATGTGAAAAATATTTTTTTCTATAACAACAATATTAAATTTTGTTTGTTTTTTCTCTCCCCTGTAAAATTTCCTTGTTCAGAGTTAGCAGGTTTACTCTCTAAGGCGACGATATGTGTATATCTGTATATATATCAATGTGTATAGTGTAAATTGAAATAGGGGTCAAAAAATGAAAATTTAGGCCCTTGTACCAAACTCAGCCAGAAGTGTATGGTAAAGTCAAGTAGATGGCCACATCAGAACGTGTCAATTTATTAAGTTTAACAATAAAACGTATTTGTTTAGGTTTAAAATAAGAGACGTGCAGCTTCAATTTTTTCTTTTTATTTATTTCTCAATTCCCACTAACGTTTATTAAACGTTTATTAAATATTGACTAATTCCCGGTAAGCAGAAAAATAAAAATATAATTGTAATTGATTATGTGCTCGGGCGTGACTGATTTGTTGTCATTAATATTGTTCTATTGTTTAGCTCTGAAGATGGCCATAACCAATGGCCGAAACGTTAGTGGGAATTGAGAAATAAATAAAAAGAAAAATTGAAGCTGCACGTCTCTTATTTTAAACCTAAACAAATAAATTATTACAGCTATAAAAAACTCCCTTAATAAATAAAACGTATAATAAACATGAATTTTATTCACTGCAAGATATTTAAAAAAATTTAAATCCCTTCTCTTCTTAAATAATAAACCATGTTTATTATACGTTTTATCAGATTATTTAAGCAGAGAAGGGATTAAATTTTTTTAAATATCTTGCATTGAATAAAATCCATGTTTATTTTAAGTCTTATTGTTAAACATAAAAAGATAATAGCACGTTTCGAGAAAAAGCGACAACTTTTTCAAGATCACTACGCTCTTTAAATTTTAGGAATTTGTCACATTTTACTAAAAGCAGTAGATTTGTTTTATTTATAAATCAATGAGCGCGTTTTCTGCTTGATTTGTTTTTATTATACAAAAAGGTATGTCTCGGAAAAGCCGAACGGATGACATGCATTCGAATGTAAGTGTGGGGAAGAAAAAATGCTAAATTCTGAGTCCCATTTTTAGCATAATAAAAGTTTGAAAATCTGAAGAATATTTGTTTACAGATGTTTTAACCCTACATAACTAATCATTCGTCTGTGCTACCTCACCTCACCTCAGCTCGAATGTGAAGTTCACAAACTTCTCCGCGCTCCAGGCCAGTCATTCTTTTTCTACCTAAGTAATTTGAATAAACAGTGCAGTGTGTGATGTAATTATGTTCACACTTCAATTAGGAATTGACTTACGGCCATCCCGTCGTCCGCTCGACGAAAGTTTAGTTGCTACCTAACTTTTATGCAAATGTTAGTAAGTTATAGACTCCAAAATTATAATAGCCTAAAATCTGTAAAAATTCTGAGGTATAGCTACTATTATAAAGATCAAGTCTACAGAGTTTCAAATTTTTTGAATCATTACTTTGGCCGGAATAAAAAAATTGATCAATGCCAAAAACCCTATGTTATTTAGATGGGAAACTTGCATAGCTGTGCGGCACAGGTTGAAATTGAGATAGAGACTTGAAACTTGGGGGATATTTTTATTTATTTATTTCGAACCGATGGGTGAACTGTGATTGGAATTAGGTGTACACCTCTTTGGAATTATTTTGGAATTCATTAGATAATGCCCCTTCATCTATTGTCTTCTACTTGGAAATAAAAGTGGAAGTGGAAGTAGGTGTAGACGATATTAGGTCGCGGTTCACCCCTCGTTTCGAACCATATGAGCCTCTGTCAGCGTAAAAATTCGAAAATACCCAAAATAAGGACCAGCCTCGTATGCAAGAATGAAATTTGCGGCCCTCATAATGTGGACATATGTAGCAATTGTGTGTAATCGTATTTCGTTCTTATTTAGTTCCAACTTACTCATACTTGTGCCATGTAACAAGTTCCTATTTTTATTAAACAATTTGGTTGATATTAATGTTTTTTAAAGCGTAGTCAGCTCGACGAATGTTTATTTATAACTAGCTGCAAGGCTAGCCAGGGAACACGCCCCCTGGACCCCCAGCCCTCGTACCCCACCCTCACCCCCACTCCCACCCACCACACCCCCGAAATTCACCCAGCACCCCCACACCCCGCACCATGACCAACCCCCGCCCCACACCACCACCCCAACACTCCATTCCGCACCCTAACCCAGTAACCCCAGCACCCCCCCATACCCCCCCCCGCTATGCCCCTGGACTACACCCCGCACCACCCCCACCCTACTCCGCCTCACTCCTCACTCCACCCCCCGCACCCAGTTTTTGCATTTCTAGCCTTCTAGTAACCCACAGATTATGTATACAAAATTTGGTTGAGTTTGGCCCAAGAGAAAGAATTTTCATTTTGTGACCCCCCCCCCCCCATTTGGGTGCTTAGTTTTTGCATTTCTAGCTCTCTAGAGGCCCAGAGATCATGTATACAAAATTTGGTTGAGTTTGTTCCAAGGGCAAGAATTTACATTTTTTCACCCCCCCCCCTTTTTTTTGGGGAAATTTTTTTTAAACAAAAGTTGTCAGAAATCACATCCCCTACAACTTTGTTTATCATAAAATTTGCCGTAGGGTTAATAGTTTAGGAGTTATTTGATAATTTTCATTCGTGCGCCCCCCAAACCCCCTTCTGGGGTCAAAATATCAAAACGTTATATAGCTAAAAACGTAAGTTAGAAGACATCTGATGTAAATATGAAATTTCATAATAATCCCTTCAGCCGTTTTTACGTGAATCTTGAGCAACTTTTCGGACACCACTGAAACAGACAGACATACATTTATACAGATATATAGACAGACAGACAGACAGGAATTTTGTTGAGGGTGTTTTCGTTCATAACTTTGCTTGAAACTTGTGCAACCAAAATTTGGCGTGATTTGGACCAATGTACAGACAAAACCTTAATTTTACCTATATATATAGATGTAACTAAGATTTAAGTTTAGTTATCTAGGGTTAAATAAATCTTATTTATTATCTTACCCAACTAATTTCTTTCCTGAATATTCTTTGTGTTTACTTCCACTTGCAAATCCGTGAAATGTTCTTGATATTTCAAAATAAACATTCTTTCCAAAAGATAATTTTTTTGGATAAGAGGAATATATTCTGAAAAATGTTTAAAAATTGAATTATTAAACATAACAATTTATTATATTTATGAAATAAAAAAAATGATTACCTTTTTAGATACATTTTTGAATAGAAATTAAAAATCTTAACCTTAACAGAGGTTGACAGATGATTATTCTGACCTTATGTTCTTATATCATTCAAGTCAAAAGGGTGAAATAATTTTTATTCATATTTAAAAATAGAACTTATTTAAAAACATGGGTTAAAAAATAAACTCATTTTAATAATTCTAAAAGTAATTTCGAAAATTGAATTCACAATAAAAGGATGTAGCTATAAAAATGTTAATATTAATCGATAGTTTAATTAAAAATATATTTTGAATTAGATAATATTGGAAAAGATCCTAAATTGAAAATTCTTGGATTAAAAAAAAAAAAAATTGGCTTGACGTCAGTCTGTTTAGGCCAAGGTTAGTTAATATTAATAAATACACTTTTTATCATTTGAAAATGTACAGAAGGCATTTTCAAATGAACAAAAAACATTATATAATTATATTGTTTTGTTTCTTCACTATTTTAATCGGTTAGTTAATATTAAGATTTTTAAAACTACATTTTTTGCTCTCACTCCACCCTAAGTCACTCTATGGCGGGAAATTTATTTTATTCTAATAATTTTATTAATTTATTTTTATTACACCTAACATGTAATCAATTTTACTTAAAAAATGGGGTAAGGGGTCTGTTTAGGCAAGGGTTAATATTAATAAATATATTAAAAGTGGATATCGATGAGGCAGTCCAAAAAAAGAAGAAGATAATTTACACTATCTTTTTATTCATAAAACCCACGTTTCGGAGGCTATTTTCTCCTTCTTCAGGGTTTTGAAAAGTCAGTGAAGGAGATCCAATGCGACAGTCCTTGGATTTCTTATGCATTGACTTTTCAAAACCCTGAAGAAGGAGGGAATAGCCTCCGAAACGTCGGTTTTATGAATAAAAAGATAGTGTAAATCATCTTCTTCTTTTTTTGGACTGCCTCATCGATATCCACTTAATTCACTTATCAGTCCGTCTCCAAAAATTACTCCAATCTTATTAATAAATATACTTTTCTATCATTTGAAAATGTACAGAAGGCATTTTCAAATGAACAAAAAACATTATATAATTATATTGTGTTTTGTTTATTCACTATTTTAATAGGTTAGTTAATATTAAGATTTTTAAAACTACATTTTTTGCTCTCACTCCACCCTAAGTCACTCTATGGCGGGAAATTTATTTTATTCTAATAATTTTATTTATTTATTTTTATTACACCTAACATGTAATCAATTTTACTTAAAAAATGGGGTAAGGGGTCTGTAAAATCTTAATGTTAACTAACCGATTAAAATAGTGAAGAAACAAAACACAATATAATTATATAATATTTTTTGTTCATTTGAAAATGACTTCTGTACATTTTCAAATGATAGAAAAGTATATTTATTAATATTAACCCTGGCATAAACAGATCCCTTACCCCATTTTTTAAGTAAAATTGATTACACTTTAGGTGTAATAAAAACAAATAAATAAAATTATTAGAATAAAATAAATTTCCAGCCATAGAGTGACTTAGGGTGGAGTGAGAGCAAAAAATGTAGTTTTAAAAATCTTAATATTAACTAACCTATTAAAATAGTGAAGAAACAAAACTCTATATAATTATATAATGTTTTGTTTCTTCACTATTTTATTCGGTTAGTTAATATTAAGATTTTTAAAACTAGATTTATTTTGTTCACACCCTTAAGTCACTTGATGGCGGGAAATTCATTTTATTCTAATAATTTTATTTATTTATTTTTAATACACCTAACATGTAATCAATTATACTTATAAAATGTTCTTAAATATTTATCATTAAATGACAAAATTTCCCAAAGTGTTTTAGCAAGTGCTTTACTCTATCACGTCTCTGCATTGTCTCGCTTAATGACGTTTTCCGAATCATTCATTAGAATGTATATAATAGTCCATTGTCCAAAGGAAGATCAAATATGTAAATAAGAGTTGAAATTTAAATAACTGATAAAACAGAATAACAAATAATGATATTTAATATTGATTTAAAGAGTCTGAAATCATATCGAATTCTTATGAAGTAAGTTAATCTGCTAAGGCAGAACCACTTGTTGCTTTATATACGCTCTATTCTATTTTAATTGAATTCACTTAAGGTTAGATAATTTATTTTTATTGAAATAGTCTTAGAATATTTATACTTTCCCATACATAAAATGGGGAAGTATTATTAACTTGCATGAATGATTATTCTTTTAACAAATTTTTTCAGATCTTTGATCAAAAAACAAGGTCTCTAGGTGAATAGAGGAGAATTGTGGGTAAATTTTGTGATAATTTTAAAACTAAATTTTGTATTTTAGTTATAAACTCCTATCCCGAAAATAGGGGTGCTATGTGTTTTATCTTCAAATCTGTTTATGTATGAGTATATGGGTATGTATGTCTGTGGCCTCTTGTACCTAACTCTTAAACGAAAGATCGGATTTTAATGTGTTTCTTTTAATGATAGAGTATTTAGTCAAGAAAGCTCTTAGAAATATGCTTATATTATTTTATTTTTAACTAGCTGGACCCCCAACCTCACATTCCACCCCCGCCCGCCCCTGGACCCCCACCACCCGAAACCCACCCAGCACTCCCGCACCATGCACCTGCGCCCCACCCCACCCCAACACTGCACCCCCACCCCGCACCATGCACCCATGCCCCACACCACCACCCCGACACTGCACCCCCTACCCCCTGGACCCCACCCCCGCAGACCACCACTGCACCCTTAACCCCACCCCCGCATCCAGTTTTTGCATTTCTAGCCTTCTAGTGGCCCACAGATTATGTGTACAAAATTTGGTTGAGTTTGCTCCAATATCAAGAATTTTCATTTTTCATATATAAGGTCAGGTGGGGTAACTGGGGCCGGGGGCAACTGGGCCAGGGGTCCTGTAACCCCAGAGCTTTTTAATTTTACCGCATTTTTTAGCGCAATTCACTTTTTCATATTGGTGGGAAATTTTCAGTGTTCCTGAATTAGAGAAATTTCTTTAAGTTTATTTTATACTTAAGTACTTAGTTAAGTTAATTACTTATTTACTTATTTACCAAGTTATGTGCTTTCTTCTTACCTAGTTGCCTTACCCAGTTCCTTGAAAATATTGAGACTTGAGTAAGTACTTAATTAAGGCTTTCTTAAGCATAAGGGACTTATTTAACTTTATTACAATGGGTAAAATGAAATTATTTTTTTTAGTTATTTGATTTATGATACTTTTTTTTGAATTTTCTGTAATAAAAATCGATTTTAAAAATTATACTTGCCGTTTAAACTTATCTACCTTAAAAAATTCAATAGAATAAAAAAAAATAGAGGTCTTGGTGCAACTGGGCCAGCCTAGTCAGGGCCCAATTACCCTGAATCGCTTACATCTTTGATTATTTTTAATCCATATACAAATGAGACTAATTCTACCTACGGCCAGGGCCTTGAGGGATAGGGGAACATGTCCAACTGCTCAAAAGATGTTAAAAATTAAAAAAACAGCAAATAGGCTGGGCTGGTCCAATTACCCCACAACGCGTTTAACTGGGCCAACCGCAAAACTTTACATTCAACTTAAGATAATTCCAAAATTTTGAATAATCAAAAGTTGAAAGTATCATGATTATTTGAAGAAAATTTCATCTTTCAATTAATATAGTTACGAGATCTATAAATTGTGAGGAAGCTTAGTTATAGTCAAAAATATGGAGTACTATCCTTGGGAAAACAAAAGAAGCTGGCCCAGTTACCCCACCTGACCTTAGTATCAGACAAATCGAACATTTTTTGATTTAGCCGAAGGGAATTCCCTATTGGATTCAAGGTTTTCATGTAGAATACAGAAGGGGTGGGGGGGGGGGAGAGTTTGCTTTGATTTTTTTTGAGGAACTATTGCAGCTATCTTGTCATTTTTAAGTACTTTTTGCTTATGGGGGAGGGTTAGATTATTCATTCACATCACAGATGTAATGATTGAAACATTGTGTATTGTCGTAATTTTAATAAATAAAAAAAAAAGAAGAGCCGACGACGAATTGATAATCTCCTCCTTTTTTTTGAAGTCGGTTAAAAATCACTCAGTAAGCTCGGCAGGCGCATTTACCTGCCGGGGGAACGAAATATTGAATCGATTCGAAAATTTTCATTTTTTTTCCTCGGCTTATATATTAAAATAGGTTTTAAAATATCTGAAGCGAAAATTAATTTTAAAATATATATATTTTTTTTTACTACCCTTTACGATTATTCGAGAACAGAAGCTCCTAGATAATTCTTTCTGATGCCTAAATGTTTGTAATTTATATTGAAAATATGAAAAAATAATTAAATTTGGAGCTTTATTTCAGGTTCAAAAATAGAAAAAAAATTGTATCTTTATATGGGAAGCTCTTTGACTACTGTAGCTTTAAAGCTGAAATTTGTCACACAAGTTCTATTAATAAGCTTCAGTTTTGTTCTAAGTTTTGGCTTACTCACTAAAAAACCATTAGCTGAAAGAAAATACACTTTGCAAATCTAAACAATTTTAGGGAGCGTACCAAATTTTGAAAAGTTATCACTTTTTTCTCCAATTAAATAATAAAGGATTATTTTTCAAAAAAAAATTCTCAAAAACCTATAGATTAGACTATTTTTCACAGATATTGAATATTAGGTGTAGAATCAGATAAAAATGACCATTTACATCAAACCATCAGTCTGATATGATGCCTTCAATTGAAAAATTAAAATATATGAATATATGATATTTATTCAAAACTAATCTAATCTGATTCATCTTATAATCAATTCTACAAAAACTATTTTATCAGAGCCTGATTATATTGATAGATATATATATATAAAATGATGCGAAAACTTAGTTCCGTAAGGAGTGTCTAATCAACTCAATTAAAAATGTCACTCTTAAAATATTTTAAGAAAAGTAACTTCAGGATGTAAGTATATCTAATGCCCCCCCCCCCTTCTAAAAACTTTTTTTAAGCCATAAAAACGATTATAATAACTGCTTTAGAGCTAAGCACACAGTTTCCAAGAAAGAAGTCATTAATTGTTAAAACTATTGTAGCTGATTCAATTTGTTGAATACATTTTGGAATATTAATAATACATACATGCATACCTATGTACCTATCTTCTTTAAGTGCCATATCAGGTCTCCCTCATGTTTCGGCACCTCTCCACATATACCTGTGCTGAGTGTGTTTAGCTGTTTTTACACATATATACGGGACCTACATTTTAACACCGGTTTTGAGCTGCTAGTTTGGAGAGGTTGACTAGGCAATTATACTCTTGATAGTTTGCCATTGCTTTCCAAGAGGAGGCGACTGCAAATATCTACCTAGACTGTCTCGAACCAGTATACTTCAGGACAGAGGCCCGACACTCTGACCACTGACCCCACAGTCGCCTCTTATATACCTATAGTCGTAACATTTTATTATCAGAACCTATTCTTTGTTTCTCTATTGTATGTTTATTTTTTATTGTCTTCGTATCAATAAATAGTTTTTTCAACTTTGGTACATTCCTTCCTTCACGCCCCACAGTTGTGAACCGCTGGTTTAAATAAAGAAACATTTTATTTTCATTATACAACATCCGTTTTTATATGAATAAATTGAAATTAATTTTTCGTAAAGAAATTCCAGCTATTCTCTGATTTTTTTTAATGTCTGCTTATGTGAATGTTTGCTACCAATTTTCCTGATTAAACTGATAATTATTTTGAGGTTTTGTATAAAAAGTAAGAAAATAACGAGGCCAATTTTTGATATTTTTTGAAGTACTTTTTATACTATTACTTTTCGAAATCTTTTACAAAAGGTTCCAAAGATTTAGATACTGGAAACATGACTATAAGGTCTACAAAAAAGCTTTTTTATGATAAACACTGTAGAAATTATTTTTTGGAGATATTCATTAGTCATTACCTTATATTTGGTGAGTAGAGTAGACCGTGGAATCTTGTTCCCATTTAAACTTTTTATCAAAATCGTTAGAACCATTGTGAAAAATTCTGGAATATAACTAAAAAAGTATTGGAAAAAAGTACTCTTAAAAAAGGTATTAGCTATAATAAAAAATGAACGAATTTCTATTATGAATCATGTAAAATAAGAAACATCTTTTTTTACTTTCTCTTAAATATATTTTTATATTTATATTAATTTTTCAATAGGAAATAATTAACTGTAAAAACCTTTTATAAAATCCTAGGAAAAGAATTAATTTAATATTCCTATAATTTTAATTTGTCATTGAGTATAAGTAAATCAGTCATTCTGCTGAATAATCACACATGATTCATTGGCTATTTTCTTTACAATTTGATTTTAAACAAAAATACATAAATTTCTATATTTTTTTATATGACTACTTTAATTGATTTCGTTTTATATTTTTTTAGATTTAGTATGATCTTGCGAATTTACTCACTCTTCGTACTACTATGGGATATTAATTTACTTTTAATTTATACCTTTTTTTCAATACTTGAATCATTCCTTCAGTTTTTTCGACCACCCAGAGAAAAATCAATAGTCGGAGATATCGTTTTGGTATGTATGAATACTTTTATAAAGATTAATTATTTATGTATACAGGGTGGTCCCGAATTCATGGTACAAACGTTAATGGTAGGTACAGGACATTGTAACAATGAGTTATTGTATAGGAATGTATAGTCGCAAGTGACGCGGTGAGGCGTAAACATTGGAAATAACGGCTATACATTATACATACATTATACACTATATTACTATTACACTATACATACATATACATATTACATATACTTATTACACTATACATTCCTATACAATAACTCATTGTTACAATGTCCTGTACCTACCATTAAAGTTTGTACCATGAATTCGGGACCACCCTGTATAAAAAAATATTAAATTAAGGTTTTGTCTGTACATTGGTCTAAATCACGCCAAATTTTGGTTGCACACGTTTCAATCAAAATTATGAACGAAAACACCCTCAACAAAATTCCTGTCTGTCTGTATGTATGTGTGTATGTTTGCGTGGTTTCCGCGAAAAGTTGCTCACGATTCACGTAAAAACAGCTGAAGGGATTATTATGAAATTTCATATTTACATCAGATGTCTTCTAACTTACGTTTATTGCTACATGACGTTTTGATATTTTGATCCCAAAAGGGGGTTGGGGAGCGCACGAATGGAAATTATCAAATAACTCCTAAACTATTAACTCTACGGCAAATTTTGTAATGAGCAAAGTTGTAGGAGATGTGATTTCTGATAACTTTTCTTTAAAAAATTCCCCCCAAAAACCACCCAAAGGGAAGGGGGGGTGGGGGTGAAAATATCAATTCTTGCCCTTGGCGCAAACTCAACCAAATTTTGTATACATAATCTGTGGGCCACTAGAAGTCTAGAAATGCAAAAATTAGGTGTGGGGGTTTGGTGGAGTGGGGGAATTCGGGAGGTGGGTGTCCAGGGGGCGTGGCGGGGTGTGGTGGCCGGGGGTGGGCCTTGCAGCTATTAAAAAATAAATCAAAGAGTGTCTTCTACTTGATACAAAAAGTATACACATATATATATTTATGTATATAATCAGTGTTTTTTTTGAAAGTTATCTTAAGCATTATTTCACTTTATTTTAGTGCATATTATATTATTGTATATTTTATATTCTTACTAAATATAAGTACACTAGAAGAAATGTGTATCGAAAAAAAAGGTACCCGGGCTAGACGAGAGTGAGCTTTCGATCTCTCTCTCTGGGGACTCGATTTTAAGCCCAGCACATTTTAAAATTTAATCTGGCTCCTACACTTATTTACGCTATAACTCGCACACATATGATTATTATTATTACTAAAGTATTCCGAAAAATTAATATATTCTTGCTAAATGGACTAGTAATCGAGGCCACAGAGAAAATAAAACAGTACTGTATACCCAAAGACTTTCTAAGGAAATACGAGACCCGATTCAACATTTTTTAAGCCCAGAAAACTCTGCTCAAGAAAATAAAAACAATGATATTTAATAATTATTCAATTATAATGATTATTTATTTCACCCAAGATTTGAGCGTCATTAACAAATCCAATTATTATAAAAGGCCCCTAAAATCTTGCCCTTCCCCCACTCTGAAAGGCTATGTATTTATCTATATTTATAATTTAATAATAAGTTATGCTCTTTTTTAATATTTTTAAATATTCATAATTTTATAAACCATTAAAAAATCATTTTTCTAAAAAGTAAATAAATATTTAAAATAAATAATTGATAGTTGATTTTTGCAGGAATAGTTTCTTAAAGTAATAAAGAATAACGCTACAAAATTTGATCAAGATCGGAGAGAGTTTTAATTTTTGCACCCACTCACATTTTGGATAGCTGAGGGGGGGGGGGGGGGTCGGATTACAAAAAATCTTGAAATTATTTTTTAGATATTTGCAAATAAATAATCTACAGTTTTCTAAAGAGTAAATGTACTAAAAACCTAAAAATTTCTATAATTTCCCCCCCCCCCTTCGCCCCCATACAGCCAATTTTGATAGTTGATTTTTACAGGAATAGTTTCTTAAAGTAATAAAGAATAACTCTACAAAATTTGATCAAGATAGGAGAGAGTTTTAATTTTTGCCCCCACTCACATTTTGGATAGTTAGGAATCGAATTTCAAAAAATCCTGAAATTTCTTTTTAGATATTGGTATTTAGTATTTTATTAAGAAAAAATCAAACAGATAACTTATCGTTCTTAATTGAAAATGCATAATTTGTGTAAACACATTGTAAAGATATTTTGCCCCTTTTGACCCCTTTAGGGGTCAAATTTCAAAAAATCCTGAAATTAGTTTTTAGATATTTTAATTTAGTATTTTTATAAGTAAAAAGCCAGTAGATATTTTCTCGTCCTTAAGAGATATCGCATAATCAGTGAAAACACACTTTGCCCCCTTTGACCCCTTTAGGGGTCGAATTTCGAAAAATCCTTTCTTAATGAGCCCCTATGTCATAGATGTAATATCCTCTCCAAATGTCATGTTTCTGTCCAGTGGTTCTGGCTGTTTTGATGATGAGTGAGTGTATCGGGCAAAGAATTTTATATATATATAGATAGGCATTGTATTGTAATGCCCTGGTTTATATTTTTATAATTCAACGCTATTTATTCTAATTCTAAAATTTATTCTAATTTTTGTTCCAATTTTGATTGTTGGTGCTGGTCGCGGAATTGGTCATGAACTTGCTCTACAAACAGCAAAACTTGGGGCTGAGGTCGTATGTCTTGATATCAACACCAAAGGAAACGAAGAAACGGTGGCTCAATGTCGCAAAGCAAAAGGAGGCCTTGCAAAAGCTTATGCTTATACTTGTGATGTCACTGATAGAGATCAGGTAATTTCACTTGTAATTTTTAATGAAAATACTTTGTTTCCAAATATTTAATCTGATGAACTTTATACTAATGGCAAAAGATTATAAATTGATCTTTGATTTTTAATTATTAATAAATATCTTATCATTGGATTAATTTCCTAATTCTGATAAGTTTTACGTCCACTATAGATATGCATTTACAATGCAAATCACAGAGTCAAGTAAGCTGAACTGCCAAAGAAAGCATGTTGTCCATTAGGGCGGGTCGAAAAAACTGAAATTTTTTTTTCGAAAACGCTTTAGTTCGGAAAAAGTTGCCTATTGTAATAAGAAAAAAACGGAATAAAAAATTAAATTGGGTTAACATAGATGCTCGCGCAAGGAACTTGAAACTTTTGAAAAATTGCAAAAATCATGACATTTTTAAAATTTTGGCGACTGTGGGTCAGTGGTCAGAGTGTCGGGCCGCTGTCCTGAAGTATGCTGGTTCAAGACTGAGTTTCTGCAGATATTTGCAGTCGCCTCCTCTTGGAAAGCAATGGCAAACGGTACTTACGTATCAACGCCACCGCCACCGCAGCCCCAGATTTGGCGGTTTTTAAATTTCGCCAATCTACACCTAAAATTTTTGAGATAAATCATAAAATAGAATAAATCAGTTACCCTCTGTCAAAAAACAACTTGAATAGGTTCTGTTTATGATCTCGGTTCGATTAGATAAAAAATGCGTTCCCAAACAACCCTTGCGGTGGCGTTAATGTTCCCGCATTTTTTATCTAATCAAACCGAGATCATAAACCGAACCTATTTAAGTTGTTTTTTGACAGAGGGAACTGATTTATTCTATTTTATGATTTAACTCAAAATTTTATGTGTAGATTGGCGAAATTTAAAACCGCCAAATCTGAAGCAGCTACTGCGGTGGCGTCAATGCGTAAGTACCTGGCAAACTACCAAGAGTATAATTGCCTAGACAACCTCTCCAAACTAGCCGTTCGGAACCGGCGTTAAAAAGTAGGTCCCGTATTTATCTGTGTAAAACAGGTAAACACACTCATCACAGGTATATGTAGAGAGGGGCCGACGCCCGTTCGGGCATGGCACTATAAGAAGAAGAAGTTAAAATTTTTAAAATAAACTCACTCTAATGTTTTATGCTTGTTTTATAGTTTAAATAACCTAAATAAATTAAATTCTGATCAATAATATACTTTTTTACGTTCACGCAACATATCTTAGAAAAATTATATTAATTTAATTAATAAAAGTATATTATTGATCAGAATTTTATTTATTTAGGTTATTTAAACCATAAAACACTAGAGTAAAATATGATTTTTGCAATTTTTCATTAGTTTCAAGTTCCTTGCGCGGCCATCTATGTTAACCGATTTTAATTTTTATATGCCGTTTTTCTTCTTGTAATAGGCAACTTTTCCGCACAAAAGCGTTTTCAAAAAAAAAAATTTCAGTTTTTTTGACCCACCCTATTGCCCATTATCGTATAAATTTATTTACAAACATAATTTTTTCTTACTGTCTGGGTTCCGATATCTACGATAATAATTAAAGAACAGAAAGCTCGTAATTAGTTCTTTCTGGTTCCAAAATATTTCTATTGTGAAGAAGTAATTAGATTTTGCACTTTCTAGCTAATTTTTCTTACTTATCGGGAGGGTTGTATAGTTGAATACAACATTCACCCTCTCAAGAATTGGACCCAAGTACCAAATAGCTATCCTGACCATTGGTTATTCTTCCAGACGAAATCAATCGAACATATTGTCAAGCTTATGCCAAAATCAAAAACCTTTATGAATTATTGCTAGTTGAATATTTTCTATAACTATTTATACATTTAATCATTCTATCAATATTTTCTATAACTATTTATACATTTAATCATTCTATCATATTCAAGTCTCTGGCATTGAAAGTTTGTCAAAATAAAATTGAAAAATGACTTTAGCCAATAATCAAAAAATGCACAAATTCGTAGTTTTTGTTTAAGACTGAAGATATATAACCAGCTGATAAATTTCAGTCAAAGTTATAAAATATTAATCGTGGAATTACTAAGTTAAGTGAAATTTAAACATAGAGCCATATCTTAGAGTTTAAATAGAAAAAATAGTGAGTGATGGGAATTTTGAATTTTTTCAAAACTCGCTTCACTTCAAATAATCTCGATAGCCTGGATAACTTTTTGACTTGTTAGAAAATTTATTATCTGTAACATCCCGGATTATGTAGAGGACAATCTCAGTGATTTTTCTATTAACATCAAACTCTGCTGCTATAGACTAAATGAATGACTGAATTAATTAACTAGAATTCGGACTTTCTAGTTTTATTTTAGGAATTCTTTATAGCTGTAGTTGTATTAATTTAGTAAGGGTTTAAATTAGAGACCTGCAGCTTTCATTTTTATGAACTCCCGCTAACGTTTCGGCTATTGGCTGTAACCATCTTCAGAGCTGAACAATGACAATGTTAACAATATTAAATCGGGCTTGTCCGAGTACATCAATCAATTATAATTATGTTTTTCTACTCACCGGGAATTTGTCAATATTTATTCAAAATTTTGTTTTCTAGTTTTAGAGGAAAAATTCGAAAATCAGAAAAAATCGTTACGTGACGATCTTAAACGGTTTTAGCTATTTAATAAGCTGAAATTTGGCACACAAGTTGTATTATTAAGCTGCGCCTTTGCGGCAGATTTCAGCTTTCTAACTAAAACCGCTAACAGTTATAAATTGCAAAATTCTAAAATTTGTAAAGAGTGATCAAGTCTTTGGAAAAGTCTACATATGTACCATATGTATGTAGTCTTTAGTAGGCCAAATTACTAAGATCAATATTTTTTTTGATTAAAAAAAAATACATTTCTTCTCATTTTCATATGTATTTATGTCCATAATTCACTTTTTAAAGTCTTTTGAAATATATTTTATTAATAAGATTATTTTCAAAATTATTACTATATTGATATGATTTCTCTGATGCAAGTTATAGAAAAGATAAGTAGTTTTCTATAATATAATTTATTTTTTAGGTTTTAGAAGTTTCGAGAAAAATTCAAGAAGAAGTCGGTGATGTAACTATAATGATACATTGTTGTGGAGTACCTAGTCCTCGGGCACTAATGTCAAAAACCCAGGATGTAAAGCAAACAATGGACCTCAGTGTTATTTCACATTTCTGGGTAATATAAAAAAATAATAACTAAAAACTTATATTTTCTTATTTATTCAAAAATAAATAATAAAACACCAATTGATTTTTAGGGTTCTGTGCAAAAGTAAAATAGAACCGTATTAATGTCACTACAATGTCTGTCTGTTTGTCAGAGCAGTGTAGCTCATAAACTAAATAAGATACAAACTTGAACTCTACAAGTTATATGTATTCATTATCCCCGAAATCAAAAATCATCGTATTAAAATTTTAATCGTGTTATTTTTAAGAGAAAAATCGATTTTTTTGTGGGATTGAAAATAAAAAATATGTTTTCATCTTGGAGTTAATAGAATCTGACCAAAAACATAAATGTGAAAAAAGGGCCAAGTTCGGTACCAACGGCTTCGCCGACAAAAGAGTTCAGATCTAAACGGGTACCAAGTTCGATAGCAGTTGCTTAAATCATAGCTATAGAGATGAACAACGATCTTCAATTGATTTAAAAGAAAATTTGTTACGTTCTTTGATATTAAATTTATAACTAGAAAATAATCAATACCTTTAATGTGATGATATTTAATACAAGCTTAAAATTTATCTAGTTGTTCTTATTTTACACTACAAACAATTTAGTTGGATATAAAATTTGCCAAGTTATAAATTTAATATCAAAGAACGTAACAAATTTTCTTTTAAATCAATTGAAGAACGTTGTACATCCCTATAGCTATGATTTAAGCAACTGCTATGGAACTTGGTACCCGTTTAGATCTCAACTATTTTGTCGGTGAAGCCGTTGGTACCGAACTTGGCCCCTTTTTCACATTTATGTTTTTGGTCAGATATCATTAATTTTTGAAAAGTTTTATCCTTTAATTTATCTAAATAATTACATTTAAACATTTATATTAATAATTATTAAATATTTCATATAAAATATCTGTTAAAAACCCGGTCAGTTTTTCATAAATTTCACCCCTTCATTTCGGTCCCCGAAGAAGGAAAAGTTTCGGTTTTTCAATTTCCTCCTTTATTAATGCTCCAAGCTTTACCAGTATGCCAAATTTCAGAATTCTAGCTTGATTGTATTTTCACTATATGTTAATTAAGACTATATATAATCAATTTCACCCCTTCATTTTAGGTCCTGAAAAAGGGAAAGTTTCACTTTTTCGTTTTTTCCCTTTAATTATAGTCCAAACTCACCAGTATGCCAAATTTCAGAATTCTAGGATCAGCGGAAGTACTTTAGGTTTTTGATATGTTAGTCAGTGTTAAAAATGGCACTTTTCAGAGCTTAATAACTCAAGAACTATATTATATTTATTCATGAAATTTGGGATTCTAGGTATTCTAGTGGTTTTTATTAGGCATACAAAATTTCAAGTGTCTAAGTCTAATAGTTTTTGAGTTATGGGGGGGGGGGGGGGTCGAAAGTAGCTTGAAATGAACCGAATGTTTTCTACATTTGATTCAATCACGAATCAACTGTAAGGAATTTTTGTCAAATATTGAGTGAAAATAATATTTGAACTTATATATTTCTAACTTGAAATAATGATCTTAAATAAATTTTTTATAATTTTTCTAACTGATATAACAAAGAATAATTGACCTATCAATGAGAAGTGTTTTGGCCGCGCTTTATTTGAAAAAGATATTTTATCACAAGACTATTGCGGATTATGCTATTAAAGTCTGTGGAGTCTTAAATCTGGACCAGGAGAGAAAAAAAGGATGTGATCCACTTAGCTACAATCCAACGTCATTTTGCGTATAGCCCGCTAGACATTCGGATGGATCACCAGCTTGAAATGGTTCGTGTAAATATACACATGGCCGGTGCGTCGCCCGTTTTTCCGAACTTGGTTGACACACTGCCGTCTGTCTAGATTAGGGTAGATTTTTATTTAAATTGTATTCACTTTAAAACCTGATTGTGGAAGAGAACTACAAAGTACCCCTTTTTATGTAACTTTTGAACGTTAGGGAAAATTGAATTTGCTTGACTTGAAATTGTGGAAAAAATAGTTTATTCTCTCAACAATTATGAAATATTTTAGAAGGTATAATCATTTTTTTAGAAATATATAGGACATTTTTTTCTTTCAGAATATAATATTTCTAAAATAAATGATTTATTTCCCATTTTACCTGAATTTCTTTCTATAATAATATTATTAAAAATTTTTTTTTATTAACTCTTAGTGAGTTCAGCAATCTGCCTGAAAAGGCAATAAGCGTTTGTTATGACTTATTATTACAATTATTTAAATAATAATTAAAATTGAGTGGATAATGATGAGGCAGTCCAAAAAAGAAGAAGATAATTTATATTATCTTTTTATTCATAAACCGACGTTTCTGAGGCTATTCCCTCCTTCTTCAGGGTTTTGAAAAGTCAGTTAAGGAGGAGGGAATAGCCTCCGAAACGTCGGTTTATGAATAAAAAGATAGTATAAATTATCTTCTTTTTTTTTTTTTTTTTGAACTGCCTCATTATTATCCACTCAATTCATTTATCGGTCCGTCTCCAAAAATTATTTCAATCTCAATAATTAAAATGATTAAAATCAAGTGAGTTTTTCAATTAAAAAAAAAAAGGTGTTTTTATTTTTATAAATTTAACATCCACATTACTGGCTATATTTTCTCCAAATTATTACAATAAGTTTAAAATATACTATATATCAAAGATGGAGAAATTCCTCTATATCAAAAATATTTCCTCACAAGGGCTAACTATCCACAAAGCAAATTTTACTCTTGGGTTCAACTTCTAAGGAGACAATCTCTTCTGATGAAAACATATTTTCACCAAATTATTACCTAAAATTTAAAGGCCGAGAATCAAAGATCTTATCAACCAACTGCGCAGATAGCAATTTTCGCACTTGGAAAGGGGTGATCCCTTCTGACATGATATTAAACATAACATTTTCTAATAAATCTTTCATTATCGGCCTTTAAATTTTTATAATTCTAATATTAAACAGTTATTTTGCCTGGGGTAGCAGCAGTTTTGAAAAATACTATACAATAAGTGATGAGTAGAGACCGGATTCCTATGCAATTGCATATTTTGTTTGCCACCACATACGACCCAGGAGATCAATTATCTATCCTAACCATGCATCTAGGAGGTACTATGGGTTAAATTCTATACTGCATATTTTTGCATATTTGAGTAATATTGCATAAAATCACATATTTGAAGGATAAAATTGCATAATTAAAGGATTTTTACAAATATAGATGTTTCAAAAGTAACTTTTCGGATTATTTTTGAGATCCTTTGTTAATTATTTCTTTATTATTATTATTATTTTTTTTTTTTAATGGTCTTCGGGAACATTAGCCTATTTTGGCCATTGAGTGTTCTTGTGTGTAAATTAGAGTAGAGATCAGATTATAGCTTGTCAAATAATGTATTTTCATTATTTTATTAGTTTATTATTTGTACGTCAATAAGAAAAGCCTGTTAATATAAATAATAAAATAAAAGCAATATAATACAATCTTGTCTGTGAAATAAAACAACCCCCCGTATTTTTTCGTTCACATTTTTTAAAACATTATTATATTTATTATGTTGATTTTATTCAAGTGCACCTATTATTTCTTTGAGTTTAAATATTTTTTAATATATTAAATGTAATGAGAATTTTGTGCAATTTTTTACTCAAAAAAAGTATATATTTGACACTTGGTTTCTATAGCTTACTTTATCATTTATTCCTTTCATAGCACTTTTTCAAATATATAGTCTTTTTGTCTTCAATTGTAATTTTTTAGTGCATAAAAAAATTTATTTTGCCATCTTTTACTGCATATATTTGCATATTTCAACTTATTCTGCATATTACTTGCATATTTCAGCATTTTTAAGTGCATATTTTGGCACTTTTTACTGCATAAAAATCCGGTCTCTAGTGATGAGCAATCAGCTAAAATTTCTCATTAATTATAATATGATAGGTACAGAACCCTCGGTATGAGTCTCAATCGCAGTTGGTCGTTTTATTTGCCCTTTTTTATATTAAAACTAATTGTTTTGAATTTCTATTTATTTACCAGGTATTAGAAGCATTTTTGCCAGGAATGCTGAGACAACGGAGAGGTCATATTGTTGCTCTTTCGTCTGTAGCAGGATTATCTGGATTACGAACCCAAATCGCCCTCTGTGCTAGTCAATTTGCAGTTCAAGGGTTTATTGAAGCCGTTTCAGATGAACTTAGAACCTCAAGAGATGGATCTGAGATTAAACTCACCCTCGCACATGTTTATCCATTCGTATTAACTGCGGATACCGCCAACGATATTAGATTAAGGTAAACAAATTTAAAAACATTTTATAAGGGAAATAAAATATAATATAATATAAATAAAAGTTGGTCTTCTAGATCTACGAGCAATCTCTTGAGACCAGAGATTTAAATGTTTCGACCATTTTATACCGTATAAATGTATCAGCTCTAGTCTTTGTTATATCCTATGATTATTATTTGAAACAAATTACTCCAGGCCACAATATTGAATTCACTCGACATTTTTTTCTGCGTTTAAAAATGTCTGAAATATAAAGAAAATTAATTCCAACCATATTTTTTCCTATCTATATGTCAGGGTAAATTTATAATTTTCTCATTAATATATCAAAGAATAATTAATACATTAACGAGAATTGTTTTTTAAACAAGATATATATCGCGAGACTACTGCTGGTTGAGGCTATTGGAGTGTGCTGAGTCTTAATTCTGGACCAAGAGAGAATGAAATAGATGTGATCCATTTAGCTATAATTCAGCATCATTTCGCGATTAGCCCGCATGACGCTTTTTATATCAAACACTGATATGGATCACCAAATGGATTTGAAATCTGAGATGTTATAATATTCTCGTTAATATGTTAATTATTCTTTGATATATTAATGAGAAAATTATAAATTTATTTAACTTCATTATTTCAAGTTAGAAATATATATGAGATTAAACTCACCCTCGCACATGTTTATCCATTCGTATTAACTGCGGATACCGCCAACGATATTAGATTAAGGTAAACAAATTTAAAAACATTTTATAAGGGAAATAAAATATAATATAATATAAATAAAAGTTGGTCTTCTAGATCTACGAGCAATCTCTTGAGACCAGAGATTTAAATGTTTCGACCATTTTATACCGTATAAATGTATCAGCTCTAGTCTTTGTTATATCCTATGATTATTATTTGAAACAAATTACTCCAGGCCACAATATTGAATTCACTCGACATTTTTTTCTGCGTTTAAAAATGTCTGAAATATAAAGAAAATTAATTCCAACCATATTTTTTCCTATCTATATGTCAGGGTAAATTTATAATTTTCTCATTAATATATCAAAGAATAATTAATACATTAACGAGAATTGTTTTTTAAACAAGATATATATCGCGAGACTACTGCTGGTTGAGGCTATTGGAGTGTGCTGAGTCTTAATTCTGGACCAAGAGAGAATGAAATAGATGTGATCCATTTAGCTATAATTCAGCATCATTTCGCGATTAGCCCGCATGACGCTTTTTATATCAAACACTGATATGGATCACCAAATGGATTTGAAATCTGAGATGTTATAATATTCTCGTTAATATGTTAATTATTCTTTGATATATTAATGAGAAAATTATAAATTTATTTAACTTCATTATTTCAAGTTAGAAATATATAAATTCGGATATTATTTTCACTTAAAATCACCTGCATTCGATTCGCGATCGAATCAAATACAGGAAACTTATGATTATATGTCAGGGTATTTGGATTCCGATACCAACAAAGTCTTAGAAAGTTCCTTCTTATGACAAAATGTTTATATTTCTATGAGAAGAACTTATTAGATTTTGGTTTCTAATTTCAGAGATTCCTGTTCAAAAATGCAAAAAATATTTTTTGAATGATTTTATTGAGATTTTCAGGTGTTATCATGATAAAGGCATAAACAATCAGGAGTGTTTTTCAATTTCATTTTAATAAATTAAAAATGAATTAGCCATTTGACAAACCCCTTGGGCTTTTCTTCCCGGTTGTAACGAAATAATTTATTTTATTAAATAAATATTAATATTTTCAATAAATTATCCAACAAAGACGTTCTTTTGCATTTTTGAGAAGGAAGATCTGAAGCTAGTAAGCCCAAAATCTAATCAAATTTAATTGAAAAGTTTTTGTTTTGTCGCGAGTAGCAGAGTTGTTGATTCACAAAGAGAAACAAAGAGGTTGTCCTCTGCTTGATGCAAATAAACATACACACATATATATCGAAATTATATATCTGTATATATATATTATTTTCTCTTTTCTCTTTGCTAATCAGATTTCCCTACTTTGTTCTCAAGTTATCGTGTCCACATGAATCCGGCCGGTCAAACAGACAAACAGGAAGAAAAAAAATTTTGTTTGAAAATGATTGTTCTGCTCATTTTAGACATTTATAAACACGATAATAAAAAAAATACCTATTGAGGGGGGTTCATGAAGTGAAACCTACGGGGCCCGAAATTTCTTTCTAAGGGCCTGATTGTTGCTATTGACCTGTACTTTCGCACAAAATTTTTCGTGATTATCTTTGTGCACCTTCCAGCTTTCAAGTTTCTCAGTTTCGCCTACATTTATTAATTTTTCCCTATGATAGGGACTTTGTTTCAGATTGTAAATTAATTTAATTACAATATTTTTTTTCGATACAAACTTCCTTCTATAAAGAAAATGAAATACCCAAATCCCTAAAATTTTACAGATAGAATTGCGAGGCTTAAAAAAGTACTTTTCCTCCACTTAAAAAATAATTTACAATTTTCTAAAAGATCATAATTAAAAAACAAAAATATGTTTAATTGAAAGTAATGGAAGGCATCCCAGGGCTAGTGAGGAAAGAAAAAATTAACACATATCCAAATAAGGTGTAATTATTGGATTTCTTCCTCCTTTCCTTTCAAACCGCGGTTTCGGAGGATTCTTCCCTCCTTCTTCAGGGTTTCGATGGGTCAATGAAGAAAACAAATAAATTGCTTCCATCCTCTCTCCAAAGCAGTGTTTAAATTGTTTTTCTATGCTTTTGCTAAGAAAGAAAAAGTTTTAAACGCTGCTTTGGAGAGAGAAGGAAGCATTTTATTTGTTTCTTTCTTTGACCCCTTGAAACCCTGAAGAAGGAGGAAGAATCCTCCGAAACGTCGGTTTGAAAGAAAGAGGAAGGAATCAATAAATTTTACCTTATTTGGATATGTGTTATTTTTCTTTCTTCACTACCCCTGGGATGCCTTCCATTACTTTCAATTAAAAGTTTTACCAGTCCCTCTCTCTCCAGAGAAAATTTCGTACAAATAAAAACAAAAATATGTAGTTGTTATATAAATTATATACATCCTTTCTTAAACCTCTGTTTCTAAGCTTAACATTTAATTAATAATTTATAAATATTTAATCTTTTTATAATGCATTTTAGGATTCCTAGCTATTTCGGTACAATGGATGCTTCTGAAGTCGCTCGACAAATTATCAGTGGAATGCGTCGCAATTACTATGAATTAAGTGTTCCAGGCTATCTCATCTATTTAAGCAATTTCGCAAGGTAATATTTTCTTAATTTTAATTATCTTTTGTTATTTTCAAAGTTATTAATCAGTGGCTGCTCGTAGTATTTTTGTGAGCCAGACATGCACGCGACTGTTGGTCAGTGGGTAGAGTGTTGGGTCGCTGACTCGAAGATCGCTGGTTCGAGACCGAGTCTCGGCAGATAGATATTTTCAGTCGCCTCCTCTTGGAAAGTAATGGCAACCTACCAAGAGTATAATTGCCTAGTAACCTCTCCAAATTAGCCGTTCGGAACCGGCGTTAAAAAGTAGGTCCCATATATCTGTGTAAAACAACTAAACACACTCAGCACAGGTATATGTGGAGAGGAGCCGACACCCGTTTCGGGTATGGCACTCGAAGAAGAAGACATGCATAAGAAAGTGGGAACAGAGGCAAAAATAACCACGTGCAACTCAAAAGGCTGCGAAAATTCTCACGATAATAAAATTAATGATATTTTTTTAAATTTCTTTTTCCTATCATTTTTAAATTATTAGTTCGGAAAGTCATTTCATTTTTTTCCAAGAGATTTGCTTCTAAAGTGTCAAGAAAATAACCCATTTTTGAAGAGAATTGTCACTGGGGACGAGAAATGGCTTATCTACAATAATGTGAAACGCAAGAGATCATGGAGTAAAAATGATTATCGGCTCAAACCATACTCATTATTTTTGGTGAGGCCCAGTCCCCTCTGGTCTTAATAACGAGCAACCACTGATTAAAATAAAAATTTCTACATGTTAATTTTTAATTAACTTAAAATATTAATTTGTAGGTTATAATGAAAGGCAGTCCATAAATTATTTAAATTTTATTCAATTTCCGACGTTTCGGAGCCTTTTTCTCTCCTTCTTAGGGTATTGAATAGTTATTGATGGGTGAGTATAACTCGGTTCCCATTTGCCTCTGTTTTCAGTGATAGCAACAATATGAATGAAAAGAGAGACAAATGGGAACCGAGTTATACTCACTATTCAATATCCTGAAGAAGAGAGAAAAAGTCTCTAAACGTCGGAAATTGGATAAAATTTAAATAATTTATGGACTGCCTTTCATTATAACCTACTTATTTCGCTTACCAGTCCGTCTTTCTAAGAAAATAAATACAATTAAATATTAATTTGTTTTTAATATTTTTTTCATCATTCTAATTTTATTATTTTTGTTTTAGAATATTACCACGTAAGGCTTCTCTAAGATTACGTCAACTTTTAGATACAGGCGTCGATTTCGCTTAAATCCGCTTTTATCTACTATTCTCGTTATATTTTCTTGTCATTTTATATTTTCAAGAAGATTTTCATTTATTTAACTTGGAAGTTAAATATATTTAAGAGAATCTTAAATGTTTTAAAATAAATTAATAGACTGAAAAACTTTCACTTTAAATAGTTTCATAGAGGATTAAGCAAATTGCTGGCGAATCCCTTCTTAAATAAATAAAATATATCTTAATTTAATATATAATAATAAAATGTTATTTATTATATATATACAATGTTAACAAACAGTTGAAATTCTTGTAAATCAGAAATATATGTCTAATCAATGATCAAACGTTTCGGGAAAACTTTCCCTTTATCAAGGATTTATATATTTTATTTTTTTATTTTAGCTTTAATTTTTTGAACAAAATAACTTAATATTTACAGTTGAAATTAATTATTTCTTTATAAGTTCTTATATTATTTTTTAAGTTATTTCGCAATTGATTTTTCATCTGAGAATTGATTTTAAAATCATTAAAAACATTAGTTCGCTGTTGTCTTTTCATCATCTGTAGTTACATCTGTTTGGTTTCTTTTTCTTTAATTTTTTGTATCTCTTTAGTTTGTGTTTCTTCATTCACATTCCCATAGAGTAATATAGAGTGGAAGGCTACCGTATACCGAAAAAGAGCTCTTTAGCGACTGCAGGGCGAAAACTCTTAGTTCTTTAAAGCTATCTAAATATCATAGAACATTCAAAGCTTTTGTCATAGATAAAAGATACATACCTTTTATGTTATAAATATATAAGTGCATTTTTTTACTCTTGATAATGTCACCAAAATTTGCCCCGAAGAGAGCAGTTTCCGCCATTTTATTGCCCAATGGTTTCGCCCTGGTCTCGCCAGAGAGCTCTGTAACTCGTATACGCTAAAATACATTGTCTCCTTATGGAGCCTTCCACTCTTTATTACTCTATGCACATTCCTATCAGCAGTATTAATGCCCGCGATTATTAAATTTCTTCTAATTTCATGAAGCATTTTAAATCAACTCACACTTTTCAACTGCATTTTTTGATAAATCTTTCATCTCTTGATTAAAATTATCCATCTCTTCTTTCATTTACTTTTTCTTCACATTTCGAATGCTTGTTGTTGTTTTAAATGATGTCTTTCTGACTGACTGGCTGGGTTTCTGATTCAGTTCTCGGGTTAATTTAGTTAGAAAACGGATACTTTACCACTAAATATCTTGTTACGACTTTTTTGTTTTGTATACAATACTAATAGCTTAAGCAGTGGCAGAGAAATTGATGAACAAGTCTTTAAATAATAAAGGGAAATTTTTTCACGAAATCAAAAGACAAGTTTCCATCTAGATTAAACATTTTTAATGACATATTCTCATCAGAATATATAACGTTTCGACACTTAATTCTATAGTCGTTTTCAAGTACTTGTGAAATCATTCCAAGAGGTAGACAACTTCAGAATCAAGAGCCAATACGATGTGCACTCTAATAAAAGTATCTATTCCGTCTTAAAAATGTCTAATCTAGATGGTTTCAGTCCAATAGTAGAACTTATCATTTTCGAACCCCCGAAAAATATTATCGGACCCCTACTACAAAAAATAAAAGTCCATATAATTTATTAAACGCTAGTGAAAATTATCAAAAGAAAATACATTTAAAATTTAAATTTCTTCCTCCTGGATTTTAAATTTGCAAAATATAATCATATCTTTTATTTCCATTTTTTTTTTGGCTATTTTAGCTTCACTATACTTCTGAAAAATAGTAAATAAAAAGTACAGACAAAGGGATTTTGGTCTCCTATAATACTCAGTCCGACCCATTATATTTCCGCTACTGTTCCAATCGAAATTTCTTTTTTGATAAACAACTCAACCATCGAAGCATTAAATCTACAATGTTTATTACTTGATTAACTGTATTTCTGATTGTAAAATATAAATATTTTTTTTATAACTTATTATATAATATTGTTAAATTTTCACAAAAACTTTTTCTTGAAACTCATTTCTTTATTATAGTATAAATAGTTTTATTAATTTTATTGTATATATTAAATAAGAAAAATTATGTTGTTAATTTTTATAAAAGTATATTGATCTGATGGCTACTACTGTGAAAAAAAAATTAAAAATATGTTATTCTATTCTTAGTATAAGATTAGATTAATATTAAATATTTTAAAATAATCCGAAATGTAATTCACTATAAAAATATAAATATCCATTCCTTATAATAGATATTTAATCAATTATATAATAGTCATCCTCTAAAATTCAATTCTTATAAATGTCTCATTTCCGTAAACTATTTTTGTATCATATATTAATTTTTGTATCTATAAGAAAAAGTATTAAACTTGTTAAGTAATAAAAATAAACTCTATTGAACTATATTTTATTTATTTGTTTATTAGTGACTAGTATTTTGTTATTCTTTTTTCATACCAAGTACAAGACTGACTATCTCTGACATAAAAACGACCACAGTTGAAGTGATTCAAACACAGGGTGTTTTTATTATCTATGAGTGTTAGTAATAATTCATAATGGTGTTTCTAACAACAAGTTCTAATAAGTCACTGATGGCTCTTCTACTTAGACTTAGAGACTGGACATTTCTTCCAGGCGGGCCTCAGGGTGTAAATCCAGCAAGTTGCCCGCAGAAGGCGGGCTTCTCAGCTGGTCCATATATAAAAGGTAATGTTGCATCACATCTATTTAAATAAAATAAATATTTTACTAGCAAATTCTAACATATGAAAATTAATATGAACAACAAAAATATTATTTAGCTCGTCAATCTTTCTAAAGTTACTTTATTATAATTACTTAAAATAATTAAAGGACAATTTGATCGAAAATAACTCTAGTAGATGGGATCAAAATAAAAATAAATAAGAGCAAGTCTTACGTGAAAAAATGGCATAAACAGGAAATAATTCCTGGTAAAATTTTTATTGCTGGAATACCTATATTAGTACGCCAATATTACTATCCTAAGTTTTCCCCCAAATCTGTGTTGTGGAAATTTTTCTACGCTCTTCAAAATGAGAAAATTTCGGAGTTTTTTCAGTTTTTCTTGAATAACTCTAAAACGGCTTATCGAATCAAAAAGATATTCATTAGATAAATTAAAGCTCTTTAAATTGCATGTAAAATGATACAAATTTCATCTATTTAGGTTCAATAGAACCGGTACTAGAGCCTGTCCAAAAACAGCCCCCGGGATCACTTAAAAATCCCTAAAACTCGTACTTTTTTCGATTTTTCTCCATTTTGACCATGAAGGAGCATTTTTTCGACAAAGATGACTCTATACATTTTTAAACTAGATTAAATTTACTACAATTTAAATAAAGTTTCATCTTAATTGGATAATGGTAACATGAGGTTGAAGTTTTGAAAAAAATGCAATTTTTTGCAAAAAATTGCATTTTTTCCTTCATAAAATGAAAACCACTCATCCTAGATAACTTGATTCCTATCACATTCTCTAGTAAATTCTGTTTACTTGGACCACTTTTGTGATAAAACACTTAGATTTATAGATATTGAGTATTTTCCATAACGCTTTTGAGGATTCGGATCATATCCTGTCCGGAAAATGTAGGATATCTATAAATCTAAGAGTTTTATCAAAAAAGTGGTCCAAGTAAACGTTCAAGTAAATACAATTTCCTAGACAATGAGATAGGAATAAAGTTTCTAGGATGAGTGATTTTCATTTTATGAAGGAAAAACTGCGATTTTTTGAAAAAAATTGCAGTTTTTCAAAACTTCAACCTCATTGTGCCACGGGTTACCATTATCCAATTAAGATGAAACTTTATTTAAATTTTAGCAAATTTAATCTCGTTTAAAAATGTATAGAGTGGCTTTTGTCGAAAACGTGCTCCTTCATGGTCAAAATGGGAAAAAATCGAAAAGAGTGCGAGTTTTAGGTCATTCCGGGGGCTGTTTTTAGATCGCCATTAAAAATCGAACTACTAGACCAATTTGGAATTTTTTTTTAATGACGCGAAATATTGTTCTCTTTAATTTACTATAGAACGGTTATTTACAAAATATGGACCGTTTTTGAGTTATAAGCAAAAAACTGGAAAAAGTCAGAAAATTTCGAGGTTTTTCGGCCACCAAAAGTTGTCCCCCACACTTTCGAGGTCGCAAACTTAGATTTGGCACACCCACACTATACCAAACGATCCTAGAGAAAAAATCTTTTCCCGCAATTAATGTAAGCTGAAACCCCTCTATTTACTGGGCTAAAAGGAAGAAATAATTATATTTTTACTTTATCCAATGCCAAGCATGTCTCGAATATGGCTCTCATCTGTGGAGGGGTGCCTCCAAGCATTCTGTTGCTACACTGGATGCAATTCAGAAGCGAGCAATTAAACTAATAGGAGACCCGGCTCTAACCAACTCAGTCGACTACATGGCTCACCGAAGAACCGTTTCTGCCCTTTCCTTGTACTACAGATACTATCACGGTGCCTGTTCAGTCGAGCTGAAATCAATTATCCCCCCTAAAGCCCTCTTTACGAGAAACACGCGGTTTTCGAACGCTCAGCACCCCTTCGCTGTCAAATTGGATAAAAATCGAACAAGCGCTTTCGCCAACTCTTTTATCCTCTATGAGCCTCCAGGAGACTCGCTCCCTGCCACCATCTTTCCCGCGACTTATAACCTTCAGCTATTTAAGACCCGTATCCACAGGTGCCTTCGACCCCCACCCAGCCCATAAATTTCTTTCTTCTTCTTTTCACGGTGGAGGGGCCAACCCAGGCCTTTAGGGGTTGCACCTTTTTGGTGTAACTCCTTCTCTTCAATCATTTTCATAAAAAAAGTCACAAATTGTAGTATTCATTTAGATTGAATTTTAGCACGTGGCGGTTTTGATAAAAATTACATGGTGTGTATTATCATTGCAGTAATGTTGGCAGCAATATAATACATTCACACATCTAATCAGTCAAGCATAATCATTCAACCAAATGACAATGTAATATTTGTAATATAAATTGACCAATATTATTTAATAAATTAAATAATAATACATGGTGTCTCGTCCACAGGCCAGAAAGTGCGAGCGGATGGATGTTATCGTTTTTTCGTCCACGATTTTTTCGTCCACGATTTTTTCCACACCGTTGCACCGATTGAAATGAAATTGAAAACCTACAATTACTTGAACAAGATGAAGCGTTTATTAGTTTTTGAAAAATCGAAAAAAGTTCGATTTGGGGGGGGGGGGGGATTTTTTGGATCCACATAAAAAATCGAAATACTAAAACCAATTTTCTATTTTTTTTAATTGACGCGAAATTTTGTCCTCTTTAATTTACTATAGGTAGGTTATTTACTAAATATGGATCGATTTCGAATTATTTTTTCAAAACTTCAACCTCATTGTGCCACGGGTTACCATTATCCAATTAAGATGAAACTTTATTTAAATTTTAGCAAATTTAATCTCGTTTAAAAATGTATAGAGTGGCTTTTGTCGAAAACGTGCTCCTTCATGGTCAAAATGTGCGAGTTTTAGGTCATTCCGGGGGCTGTTTTTGGATCCCCATTAAAAATCGAACTACTGGACCAATTTTGAATTTATTTTTTTTAATCGACGCGAAATATTGTTCTCTTTAATTTACTATAGAACAGATATTTATAAAATATGGACCGTTTTCGAGTTATAAGCAAAAAACTGGAAAAAGTCAGAAAATTTCGAGGTTTTTCGGCCACCAAAAGTTGTCCCCACACTTTCTGTGCAAACTTAGATTTGTCATACACACCCCATATCAAACAATCCTAGAAAAAAATCTTTCCCCGCAATTAATATAAGCTGAAACCCCTCTATTTACTGGGCTATTAGTCAGTAATTAATTTTTCTCATGGTGTGGTTCTTCAGCCGCTCCCCTCCACCTAAATGTTTAAAAATCCGCGCTCAATTTGACGTTGATTAAAGTCAACTGATTTCAAGTTCACGTTTACACAATGTGAACATCCGTGACAGAAGAATTTTGATAGGGGATTATTATCATTTTCGCTAATCGAATTTACATGTATATACATCGATGATTCTTCATTTTATAGTTTTATCAACTATCATTATACATAATAGGTAAAGACAATCGTTTATTCGTTTCTAATTTTTATTTTAATATAAAATTCTGATTTTTAATCGTTTTCCTTATGTTTATCATTAAAAAATTGATTAATCATTTTTAGAACAAGTTTATTCAATGAGATAACCTTTTATATTATAGATAAAATCACTATATTAATATAATATGTTGATTCTTTTCACTAATATTATAAATAATATGTTTACAAGGGGAAAAACAGACTTTAGTCTTTTGCTTGATGTAAATAGATAGACATACATATTTTAAATATATTAACTATTGATTAGAAAGCTTTGGCATCATCTTTATTCTAGTTTAAATATTTCACACAAATATTCATAATTTTGCATGTATAGATAGATATATCTAAACTTATTTACATCAAGCAGAAGACACATACTTTTAACGAAAATCAAAGGTAATATTATTTATATGTGTTATGTGTGTATATTTGTTTATAACGAACATAGTATACGCACACACTCTGATTCATTAAGAACTCTCCTTTATTTCTCAATTCATTTGTGATGTTAAAGACTGAAATTTTTCTGATTTCTATTCAAAAAAATAACTATCAATTTAATCTTTAAATGTTCCATCTATTTCTTCAATTTCATCTCTTAATTGAGGCGTTCAAAAGCAGAGTATACCAACCCACAAATCTCATTTTCGCTGATAAAACTCTACATTCAAGTAGGTTTTTGATAAAACTAAATAGACAGAATGGTCCAAACTTAGTTTTTAAATGTCCTTCTAAATTATGTACCACTTTCGCCTCGATCCTTTACCTTTATTTTGCTGGATTTCCCACAAAAACCAAAAGTGGTATAGTCCACTCTGCTTTTGAAAAACTCAATTATCGTTTATTCTTCTTCTTAACTTATCCCTACGAAGGTTAGTGATCCACATGGCATTCATTGTCCTCGATACAGCCTCCCGGAAAAAAATTATCGATGAGCATCCCAACCATCTTTTTAGGTCTTTCAGTCAGGAGTTTTGGCGTCTACCGACATATCTTTTGCCTTGGATTTTACCCTCGTTGATCAGCCTCAGAATCTCATATCGTTCCCCTCTCATAATGTGGCCCAAGTACCGGATCTTTCTTTCTTTGACGGCAAGCAGCAGCTCTTTTTGCTTTTTCATCCGAATTCGTTATTAGTGATTCTATGCACCCAGGGTATTCTTAGCATCTTTCGGTACAGGAACATTTCAAATGCTTCGATTTTTCATTCCATAGCTGAATTAACTGTCCAACTCTCGCATCCATAGAGGAGGACCGGATATAGCATCTCAGCATTCACGTCCTTAGCTCTATACTCACCTCATTCCTGACGAAGAACCTCTTCATGTCAGCGAAGACCTTTCGAGACTGTTCGGTCCTAGATCTTATCTCTTTTCCGGCCTCACATTCCTGGCTGACTATGGCTTCCAGATATATCTAATGGGAGCCACCTGTTTGACTGTTTTGTCATTTATTTTTATTGAAACAATACTCGGTATTTTTGAGAACACCATAACATTGATCTTTGATATATTCATATGTATCAAACTGTCAATCATTCGTTGTAACTCATCAGGATTGTTTGCCAAAATGACCTTGTCATCTGCATATCTCAGGTTGTTAATTACCACCCCATTCACTCTGATCCCTCCTGATGTTTCATTAAGTTATCGTTTTTTATAAACTATAAAATACAACAAATAACATTTTGAGATAAGGATTTATTTATTGGCTTCTGAAAACATAAAAGCATTGATACATAGAACCCCAGGGGTTATTGGCGCCGTTTTCTGGAGGAACTTCTTGGGACGAATTCTGACTGTTGTGGCAACTATGCCCTCGCTCAATTCCTAATGCTCTCTACCTTTTCTCGCCCTTAAAACGTCAACAGTTGATCTTGACCAGATCAATGCATTTATTTTCGTCACCCCTATTAAGAACATACGAGACGTCATGAAATATAGAAGCTTATATTATAAGATGCCGTTTTCTGGAAGAACTCTTGCCTGATTTGACAACCTTGCCCTCGCGCTTGCTATTCCCCCTCGCCCTGAAAACATCAAAAATGGACCATGGAGTTGAGGAAGCCACTATTTCTATTTTTATTTATCAATCTATAGTCATATGGATTTAGATTTCTCTTGGAATTTAAAGAAAATCAATTTTAATTAATTTACTAAGTTTAGCTCCCCAGACAGAAGGGAATATTGCAGCAATATTACAGCAATATTACATTGCAATATTAAACCTTGCAGGGAGATTGCAGGTACATTGCAGCAATATTCCTATGTCCGCCTCTTTTACATTGCAGTAACATTGCGGCAATATTGCAGTAACATTGCGGCAATATTGCAGCAATGTTGCCACTGCAATATTGCCACTTCAATATTGCTGTAATATTCCAGTCTGTCTGGGTCACGATTTTTCAACAATTCTTATTTTTTACATCATTATAACTATATTTCTTAATTTATAATTAAATGATTTAAATTTACTAATGTGTGCTTTTCTAAATTTTCAGAAATGATTAGTACTTTGAGAAGTGTTGTCAGCCAATTTAGTAATTCACAATTTTCGGAAAATAATCCTGGACGTCGAAAAGTACTATGTGTTGGCCTCGCCTGTGTTGATATTGTCCAATTTGTCTCCCAATTTCCTCAAGAGGACACAGATACCAGATGTATTGACTCTCGCTGGCAAAGAGGTGGAAATGCTTCCAATAATTGTACTGTCCTTAAACAGCTTGGTGTGCAGTGTGAATTTTTCGGAACTATTGCTCAAGTAGATTTATTGTTTTATTTTTAATTAAATATATTTAAATAATGGATAAATTAATTGGTTATTTTACTTTTAGGGAGATCATCATTCATTTATTGTGGATGATTTTCATCGAAGAGGAATTAATATTGACCATTGTGTGTATGTGCCAGAAACAGAAACGCCTCTTTCGACTGTAATAGTTAATAAACAAAATGGCTCCAGGACTATTCTTCATATTAATAAAAATTTACCTGAATTGGAATATAGCTCATTTGCCAAACTGAATCTTGCTGAATACTCATGGATTCATTTTGAAGTAAATTTATATATCTATTCATTAAAATACATTTTATTTATTCTACTAATAGGCTCTCTCTACTAAGAATTTTCTCTTCCAAAATCAATTTTATTTTGGTTTGGAAGGGAAAAATATCTTTTAATTTTGAAACAAGAAATGCAAGTTTAAATTTCACATGAATGTTATAATCTAATATAACTTTTTTTTTATAAAAATACATTCAAGAATTTTATTTATTTTGTATAATACTATACAATAGGGTGAAGCGAAAAAGACCCCCCCTCCCAAAAAAAAAAAAAAATTTGCTCAATTTATTAGGCTGTATGCGGAAATGTTGCCACGTTTAACTGTAATCATGTGTGTGAAATTTGAACTTCCTACGATGCAATCTTAAGGTGCCCCTTTTCCAGCTCGAAAATTCGGGACTTTTTTCAGATTTTTGCTTATAGCTCGAAAACGATGGGTCCTACGGAAAATTTCCTCTTACCAAAATGAAAGAGCTTAGAATTTCGCGTTGAATAACCTACTGAAAAGTTAAAATAAGTTTAGCTGTTTAGGCACAATCGATCGTCAAAGATAGGCAAGTTTTACCAACTTCTCGTAAAAGTGAATTATTCTCATTATGTGATCACAAGAAACCATTTTTCGAATTTTGGTGCTGACCCCCATAATAGTTGCCAATTGTCTAAAAAATGAGATTGGCAAAGTTTTATCTTAATTGGACAACGGTAACCCGTCCCGCAATAAGGTCGGATCATGTTCTGTCTTGTAAAATTCTGGATATCTTCAAATCTAAAAGTTTTAACAAAAAAAATGGCTCAAGTAAAACTTCAAGACAACAAAATTTCTTAGAAAATGAGACAAGAATCAAGTTTCTAGGATGAGTTGTTTTCATTTTATGAATGAAAAACTGCAATTTTTTCAATCTCATTGCGGCACGGGTTACCGTTCTCCAATTAAGATGAATGATTGCCAATCTAGTTTTTTAGCCAATTGGTAACAATTTAGGGGTAGCGCCGCAAAAATATGAAAATATGTTTCTTGTGACCACCTAATGAGCATAATTCACTTTGGTAAAAATTGCCTATTTTGACTATCGATTGTGGCTAAACGACTGAAGTAATTTTAACTTATATAGATTATTAGACGCGTAATGTTTCTTTCATTTTGATAAGAGTAAAATTTTCTGTAAGACGCATGATTTTCGGGTTATAAGCAAAATATGAAAAAAGACCACAATTTTCGTAGTTTTTAGTCCCTCAAAAATTTAGCACCAGCCAGAAACCGTTGAAAACTCATATAACTCTTATTTGGAATGCATAACTTCGATTAAAATTATTTCCAGCTTATGCAATGTGTATTTTTATTGACCAGCGCGGCATTTTTTCGCTGGTTTTCAGAGGGAAATCACCAGTCAGCGTCAAAAGTGCATTCGCGACGAACCGGCCCAGTACACACTTGAAGGGGCACCTATAATTTGATTTAGATGAGATTTTGTATTATAAATAGAATTTAGGCAACTTTTCCGCATACGCCCGTTTCAAATTTTTGATTTTAGTTTTTTCACTCCACCCTACTATACAATCAAAATCCTATTAATTATATCATTTCAAATTTAATTCCCTGCAAGTATATTATAACTAATTGCCCTCCAGAGATAAAAGAAAAACTTTCATCATGCCTAGATTTCAATACAAATACGCGGATTCAACCTATCTAAAAACCAAAAAGAAATCCTAGGAAACTGATTTTACATTAAATTGAACATCTTTTCGAAACACTTTTATCTCTTCACTTAACGAACCAGTTTTTCAACTTCTTCATCTATTTTTTGATAAATTAAGTATACAAAGCTTCATTTATGTTCTGCAAATTATTATTTCCTCGAAATCTATGCTTTTCAATACTCGAATAGTTTTTTGATTAAAGACTTAAATATATCCTAAGATCGAACTACAGCATAAAACTACTCTCTCCCTCATGGGCGCCCACAGTGCCCCCTTGCCCCCCCCCTGGATTGATTGATTAAAAAAAATGTTTAGACAAAAATAGACAAAAATTTATTAAAATAAAGAGAAAGTAACTAAGCTGCTACTGATCTCGTTTTACTGGGTAATTATTTTTATATTTTCTATACTAGTATTAATTATTTTATGTGTCACTGTATGCTAGCGATAACAGACGACTCCAGTTCTTGTTTAAAGAATAAATTTTATTTTAAATTTATGTTGTAATATTTTTTGTTATATACATATATTGCGTTATTAAAAAATTTGTTGCTACAGTATGCCCTTCATTACTACAGAGTCCTGTCCGTTCGTTCACCATACAAATACGCTACAGTAAATTAAAACTACATTAAAACATTACTAAAAATATTTTGCCCCCCTCTTGAAAATTTTCCACGGGCGCCCATGCTCCTCCTATCACTAACATTCACGATATAGCCCAATCAAAAATGAACTTATTTATTTGCTACCCTATTTATTTATATATTCTGAAATTTACTCTAACACTTTTCCTTTAACTTTTGCTCATTGAATTTATTTCCTTAATTTAAGCATATATTAAGTTCTATCTAAATGTTTTAAACTGTTATTAATTACCATTTTTTTCTATAACAGGGTCGAAACGAATTTGAAGTTTTCTCTATGATGGAAACTATTGAAAATTGGAATAAAACAGAAGGCAATCAGCATCGCATAACAGTTAGTGTCGAATTAGAAAAACCCAGAGCTGATCTACAAGATTTAATACCTCTTGCTGATGTCATTTTCGTTGGAAAAGATTTTGCTAAATTTCGTGATTGTGTTAATATGGCGGACACGCTTAAAAATATTGCAAAACACGCTAAAGAAGAGTGAGTATTGAATAGCTCTTATTAATGGTTTATATACTATCCAGAGCCATTTTTTATAAAAATTAAATCTTAATATTATCAAGATTCTTTTAATTATGAATCCATGTAGATCTTATAAACTCAAAATAAGCACAGCGGCGTAGATAGATGAATTCAGGGGTCCAGACTTCAATATTTATTTATTTATTTATTTATTTATTCATATTGTAATGTGTTGTTGTGAAAAATGCATTTGAAAAGTAATACATATTTAGAAACCCTTACTTCACTTTACTATTACTACTCAGACCCATTTTGATAAAGAGGAATGATATACTATACACCTATATTGCCTATGTCACTAGGTAAAATTCGAAAGGGTTAATGGGCCTATATAAGCCATGGACCCCTAATAAAACTTTCTATTCCATTCTAGATCATCCCAAATACGTCCGTGCAAGTTTAATCCCATTCGAATATAGGGTTTCGATCGATAATATAACACAACTTTTGGAATCATTAATAAATCTTTTACAATCAATAATCTATTTTTATTAGAAAATATAGGTATATTATATTATATATTATATTATATTTTTAAATATAATTCGAAAATTTCATTTTATTATTCTTACAATACATAATCATTGCTGAAAACATGGAGTAAACGATTTACTAAATAAAAAACAGCCATCGATTCTTGTCTAAGACTGAAATGCAATGTACAATATGGTTGTTCAGCCATTATCCAATGCATTTTTGAAGTTTTGAACATTAGGTACTGAACACCTATATTATAAGAATAATAATGTAAAATTTTAAAATTAGATATTATTTAGAAATTTGTTATTGATTAGAAAATATTTATTTATAAACGATTGCAAAAGCTATGTTATTAGTTGCAAAGGCGATGTTAACGATGGAAGACCCTATGGTGGAAATTTTTAATTTACTTTTTATTTTTTTATTTTAATTGATGATTTTATTATAATATAAATTTGAAAGATTTAATAAGAATTAGATAACAAGGGCGTAGCCAGGGGAGTGGTGGTGGGGGGAGGGGGGGGCGGGGTCAGAACACAAGGATAGGAGTCATGACAACAACAAACCTTTTCTTATGGCAAACTAACCGTGATTAAATATATTTCATATGTTTAATCAAGAATTATGTTCTTTTTTAATTTCTTGAAGTACCTACCTATTTGTTTTAATAAAAAAAATTCCCACTAAATATTTTGGTTTGTGGATTGACCCCCCCCCCTTGATATTTTTTGGCTACGCCACTATTAGGTAGGTACAATCAGAATAGAAAAAAATAATTTTTTTTTTGCTAAGATAATAAATTAAATATGTGCATATACTTAGTCATTAAATCATTTTTATTTGTCATTTTTTTTATTCTTTCCAGTGCGAAAGTCATCGTAGCTTGGGCGGATCGTGGAGCGATGGGTCTTTCTCCCCAGTTAGGAGTTGTTCAGTCTCCTGCGTATCCACCAGCGAAGGTAAAATAATTGCTGATTATTCTCGACTCGATTCGCTGAAGTATTGAGTTCATTCGAAAATTTTCAATTTTATTTTTGCTTATTTTTGCTTCGTGCTTATAGGTAATGTCTGAAACGTGTAGACAAGTCATTCTCAAGCATTTACTTTTCTGTCAGTGGTCATCTGGATTCCAATATCCACGATAACTCAAGAATTCCGTTAGACGTATAAAAAATGTATTTTCAAAACAAAGAAGTGATTAGATTTTCGGCTTACTAACTTGAAAAAATTATAAAAATTATAAAAAAATGAACAGTTATATTTAGTTTCTGTGATATGAAAGTAGGTAGTCTAAATCAATGAAAAATAAAATTCATTTTGTGTTTTGTCGCATTCTTTTATTATAAAATAATGTCAAGTCACTTTTGCAAAATTGCATAAGATTGACGCCTTAAATGGATTTGAAGTTGTGGTCTTATACACAAAATCCAAATAGTGTTTATTTTGCAAGACCTTAAATAGGTATCTTAAAACCAACAACGAAAAATGACTTAGACCATTTTTATAATCATATGCACTATCAAACGTAAAATAGGCCGAAATCTGGGTCACAAGTTTGTATTAAATTAATCAACTACGCCACGCCTCTGCCAAGATTCAACTTTTTAACTCAACAAAAAATTGCTAAATCATTGAAATTGGCAAACAGCGACCAAGTTTTAACAAAGTTAACACCTTTCCCTTCAGTTTGTTATTATATATTTAATTCTATAAAAAATCTACAAATGAGAATCTTACTATATTAAGGGTTTACTAATTTTTCTGTCAATAGCAATTAATATAAAATTAAAATTTAATTTTAAGGTAGTTGTTTCGCGACAATACTAGCAAAAAGTTAATGCTAGAGTATATAGAACAGACAATAAGGATTCATAATTCATAAGCCCAAAACTTTTTGCTGTTTATGTACCACTACTAGCCAATCCCGTGCTCGTTTGACAAATCTGTCAACACTGTCCAAGCTTATTTATATTTATTCATAGAAAATTTCAGATAAAGTACTTACATTATAAAGGAAGATTTATTAAACAAAAAGTTCTTAATAAGCGATTGAAAGCTGTTGCGACCATGGCTGAAGCGAAAAAAGGTCAAACAATTACTTAAGTTAATCCACTTTTTAGGTTAAATAAATGCTTTGTTGCCAGCTTGTTTTTAGTGTAAATTTTTCATTATACATTGTTCATTATTATTCATCAGTACAGAAACTGTGTGGTAACTATGAATTAAAATTTTCTTAAAAAATATATTAGTTATTGTTTAATGTTGATTTAGTTTTTTATAACAATGGTAAGAAAAGTTTCTTAATTATAATTAAATATGTATGTCAACTTTCCGATATCCCGTATAGTGCAATGTATAAGAGTCTGAAAAATTCTATCTTTGGAATTTAATATAGCTGGAACTATATTGTTCATAAATTTCGTTTTGCCACCAATCGATGCAGAAGTATTTAACTAATAATCTATCTAAATTTCAAAAAAATCCTAAGAAAACCCATATGGGGAAACAACTACCTTAATTTTATTAAATATGTTTTACCTCGAGCCTACATCATTCTCCCTGAACAAAAGAAATAAAGCAATTAATATAATTTCGTGAATTTTTACAAAATTTTACATCAAAAGGCTCCTCATGATAGTCACTTAGTATGTGTACTTTCAATGAAAATTATTTTGCATATTATAAAATAATTAGTTTCCAACAAAAACTACGGATTACCTGTACATGGCCGCATGTTTTAATCTAAGTTTAATAATATCGTCTTCGATTATTTTCGAATAAAATAAGATTTAAATTTAAGAAGCTATACAAATTTAAGTTAATGAATAATAAAATGTTTTCTATTTTCGTTTGTTAGCTGGTCGACACGCTTGGCGCAGGCGACACATTTATTGCTGGAGTGATTGCATCCCTTGAAGCTGGAAAGCCTCTGGATGAGGCGTTACATCGTGGCTGTCGTTTGGCGGGTGTCAAAATTGGTCAATATGGACTTGATGGACTGAATGTGGAGAAAATATAGTGATCTTTGTATTTGCAATATACCTATAATACATATACCTCAGCTAGAAGCTAGAATACAAACATAATGTTTATCAATTTGTAAATATATTTATAAAACTAAAAACAGAAAAAACAATATATAAAACATTAATTTTTAATGATTTATTACATTATTCAAAGGATAAGAAAAATTCATTTTATACAAAATGAATGGTAAATATATTTTATATACAATTTCGTTTTATGACTTACTAGTCTTATAAAAAGTCTCAAAAAAAAAAATAATATTGAATTTAAGAGTGAAAATATGAATGAAATCCATCAATTTCAAACTGTTTTTTTCTTTTCGATTACCTGTATAAAATGTATTATAATTTTAGAAGTGTTTTAATTAGATTCTTGTAGAAATTTATTCTTCAACTCTTAAATAATTTATATTTTAAAAATATTATTCAACTATAATGATGTCTTCCTTTGACTCTTTTTAAGACTGTTTAATTTTATGTAACTTGTTTTTGTAACGTTATTTATAGAACAATTTTTTTTTTATTTATAATATTATTAAAATAAAACACAATTTTAATCAATTTTTTTAATTTATATTGAAACCTATAAATATTTTAATTTTAAAATCGGAAATAATTTATAACAGATTTTTTTTTTTTATGATATTGATGTGAGAAGGAGTTACCCCAGAAGGTGCATCCCCTAAAGGCCTGTATGGGATGGCCCCTCCATTGTGAAAAGAACAGAGTAGAAGGAAAGAAGCCGGAATCACGAGCCAAATCTCAGAAAGTTAGATACAATCCAATTTACTAAGTTTTTTAAGGGCTTCGAGCAGTGGTAAATTCTCCGCTAATGCTCCGATAATGCTACTCGACCAAGAAATATATATATATATATAGATATTATTAGAATTAGATTTAAGGTATTTGTTTCGCGACAATACTAGCAAAAAGTTAATGCTAGAGTATATAGAACAGACAATAAGGATTCATTGTTCATAAGCCCAAAACTTTTTGCTGTTTATGTACCAATTCTAGCCAATCCCGTGCTCGTTTGACAAATTTGGCACCATTGTGAGAGATTTAATATTTTTATATTAAAATGACAGATAAAATACATTTTAAAAGTTCTATAAAAATCGTTTTGTTATTTTTTAACAAATGTAATCAACGCCTACATTACACCTTATGAAAATTATAATTTTGAAAAAATCTAGTGCATGCGCGCTTTATACATCTTTCCATGGTTAAATAAATGTGCTGTTGCCAAATTCTTTTTAGAAATTTTTTGTATATATTTTTCATTATTTATTCATTATTATCTGAGAAACTGTGTTGTAACTATGAATTAAAATTGTCTTAAAATATGTATTGGTTATTGTTTAATGTTGGTTTAGTTTTTTATAAAAATGGTAAGAAGGGTTTCTTAATTATAATTAAATATGTATGTGAACTTCCCGATATCCCGTATAGTGCAATGTATAAGAGTCTGAAAAACTCTATCTTTGGAATTTAATATCTCCGGAACTACATTGTTCATAAATTTCGTTTTGCCCCTAATCGATGCAGAAGTATTTAAATAATAATAATCTGTCTAAATTTCAAAAAAAATCCTAAGAAAACCCATTTGGCGGAACAACTACTTTAATACAAATCAGATGCGGATCGACCATCTGGCAACAACTATATCAATTTTTATAAAATTTAAATTGATTTATCTAATTTATAATTTTCTCGAATGATCCATATGGTATTTTCCTTAGCAAAATTCATTTCCCAATGGGTAAAATAATATTTTGTTATCATCCAAGTATGTTTATTTTAGAATTAATGCATCTATCAAACTTTTCAACATACAATTAATTATATGAGATAAAACAAAGTAAAAGTAAAGTAAAAGGGCTAGCAGTAAATTAGTTTTTATCTATACTATTACAGTTGTGAGTCCATCGCAGCGACCACATCAACAAAGGTCATCCTTCCATGAACCTTCGACCTCAGGCAATCTATAATTCTATAGCCTAGGAAAGAGTGACAATGATAGTCATCAAGAACGTATCCAGCTTTTTGATTAGTGAGGACAGGACCAAGAGGGAACTCTGGACAACAAATTAACTATAAGAAATTTAGAAAAAATAAATTAGCTATAAGAAAGAAAATTAATTATTTTCTTTTCATTCAACCCCCGCTACCAGGGGGTCCGATAGGCTAGGTGGTAGCGTGCCAGCCTGCAGGAGTGGACTGGCCCTAAAATCTTAGCGTGGAAAAAATTATTACTGGCCTATCCCACAAATAAAAAAAATGTCTTTTTTTTACTTATTATTATTATAATTTAGAAAAACGGTCCAAATTATATACGGCCCATGTGGAATTTTCCACATTTTCCACATGGCCAGTCCGCACCTGCCAGCCTGCTAACCAGAGGTCCCGGGTTCGAATCCGACTGGAGGCATCCAGCTAAAATCTGACCCCGGGGGTAGAGACAAATTTAGAAAAAATATAATTAGTATCGTAAATTGGCTTATGGCTAGAAAGGCCGAAAAGCCAAACCCCCCCCCCCTCTAGAAGCAAAATAAAGCTGTCTACCCGGCTACCCCTCTGACAGTCACAGTGGAAAAATAATGCAATCACTGCTGATGTTTCATTAGGGCTCAAATCTATTGATAATTTTCAAATTCTCGAAATAAATCATTTGAAAATATAAAAAAGTATTAATTTGAAATGTTCCGATATCAAAATAATAAATACATTGTTTACTTTTTTAGTAATCTATTAAAAAAATAATAATAATAATATACACATATTATGCCAGCAGATTGAAGCTGGAATTAATTTCTTAAGGTTTAAAGCGAACTCACAAGAATGAAATAAAAAAATAAATAATATTTTTATTAATTATTTACTAGTGATTTTCGAAAAAATCTCCAATGAATATAGCAACAGCTAATTTGTATTTTACTTAATTTCTCACGGTCTGGCAGAAAATTTTCGAGGACAGGCACCGATCTGTTGGGAACTGCTTTAAAATATACATAATTTTACAAAAATATTTATATAACCTTTTATGTGGTCTCAAGATACTTAAATAGTATATTAAATCTCATTAAAATTGCTAATGGTAAGTGTTCAATTTCAATCGATTGAACGACGTGGAATAAATAAAAAAAAACCGAATCTATCCATCCATTCCCACGGATTAAATGAAAAAATCCTACTTCTTGGCTTCTCAACGAATACTACAATTTCTGACTTTGGTTTTGTTCTGTAGCCTTTACCTGAGTACGCTTTGAAGTCGCGCTTGGCGCGAGACCAATTACAATCCTTTATAGATATTGCATGGTTTAAGTAAAAAGAGAGTCATTATTTCTTTCTGGCAAAAAATGCAGGGAGGGTTGTTCAAAAAATAGAACTATCAATAACAGTCCTAGAGCCTTTGATTGATTTGAACGAAATTTCGTATATGCAACCTACCCTACTTGATGGAATTGACTCACTATGTGGAATCGATAGCGACCTAAAAGGAAGATAGTTTGAATCTTTTAGGGAGGCTCAAACCCCCCCCCATTTTGTGTGGTTAGTTTTTGCATTTCTAGTCTTTTTGGGTCCACAGAATAGGTAAGTATACAAAATTTGGTTGAGTTTGGTCGAAAGGTGTAGAATTTTCATATTTGAACCCCCCCTTTTTTTGTCTGATATAATGTTTAAAACACTTCAAAAATATATTCAGTTTTTTCTAGTTTTTTCATTTTTTTTATACCTATTCAAAATGTGGTAGATCTTTATGCCCCCCTTGTTAAAAAATAAATACATTTTAACAATTAAAAAGTGAACAAAATATTAATTTTTAATATATTTTAGAATTTTTAAAGAAAAGAATTCATTACAAATTAGCAGTCAACACATGGTCCACGGGTAGAGGGGGGGGGGGAGATCAAGCCCCCGTGCCCTCCTGGTACCGCGCCTAAGGATAGATAGCGAAGGTTCAAACATAATTTAAAATAATAAATTTTTCAGACAAAAGTCGAAGAAAGCTGATATTTATAATATGTACAATAGAAGAGTCTCATATTTAAAATGAGATATGATTAATTGCTAATTGACCAATAATGAGGAAGGGGGCTCTTTTATAAAATTGAATTAAGAAATCTTCATTCTAAAAAATCAAACTAGATTAAATTTACTTTGAAAGGGTCTTTTAATAAATCAACTGGTGTGGGAACCACATGACTTTCACATTAGTTTCTCCCTTATTTGAAATCATAATACTATTTTTCATATTCGTCCCCCCCAACCATGCCGACCTCTGGTGTCGCCACTGCTAATTAGAAAAATAGAAAATGAGCTCATGGAAGATGGTCGTCAAATTTTAAACATTACGAAAAATATTCATTTAACAAGGACGCCTGTACGGTAGGCTAGTTCGATCCAGAGGCGTCTTTCAGTTGCATAGATACAGGCGGGCAGCTTTCCTAGACCATACTTTTCGTAGTATCTGGCTTTAGTTAAAAGTAATATATTAATATTATTTTAGACTTTGAATTCAGATGAAAAGATCGAATATTATTTGCAGACTGAATAGAATAAAATTGAAATAAAACTTATTTTTTTCAACGTTTTGACCTACTACATAGTGCCATCATCAAGGCATCGCCATGCACAAAGTTTTGAAATTAAAAGCAATTAAAAATAATATTAATAAGCAGGTAGGTTCCTATGTTGACCATTTAAACCCTGAATCGTCGGATTTTTTAAGAGGATGATAATGACCTCCTAATAAATTCTGTTGTTAGTGGTTTTCATTATCTTTGGGCAACCTCTGATCCATACCATATATAAGTACTCAAATTTCTGGAATTTGGCTTTGGCTATTAATTTGACAATTTTTTCTGTCTTGTCGGGTAAATATTCTAATTATGATGTTGTTTGTAGTCCAAATTAAATGAACTTTTGAGATTTGAAATGATTCTTAATCATAATTAGTAGAGATTGTGGTGTTGGTGCAAGGTGAAACATCTTTAATAAAGATAAGAGTAAATAAATATTATATTTAATATTGATTTACTATGAGTTAAGGATTCTAGGTCACTTATTTCACATTAAAATTAAAAATTTAAAAGATATAAATTTTTTTCTTTTTCAAACTTTCTTAATCATACTCCATATAGGTGCTTAGGAAGGTCTTAAAAAAATGGAAACAGATAGGATTCTCTCTACACTATTGGATATTATTTTAGATTCAAGTATTTGAAATGCAGATACAAGATACAAAATACGTATTTTCATCTTATATCTATTTTTTTAATTTTCATTTTGTATCTTGTATTTAGATACATTCTTTTAGTATCTTAGTATTTTGTAAATACTAAGTTTGGAGCGACTCTTTTCTTTTTGGGTGATGATAATGGGACATCATCGAAGAAAAATGAGTGATAAGATGTTTGAAGAACTGCTTTTACCTAAGTCTCAATTAAAAGCTTAAAAATATAATATTTTCTCACATTTACGCGATTAACGTGATCACTGTTCATAATTAATGTAATCATCATCATTGAGTATACAGTCCTAAGACTGGTTTGATGCAACCACCCGTCTTAATGTAATAAGCTAAATAAACCTTGAGTTAAGATTGATAAAAATGTTTTCTTTCAAAAAGTATTTTATTTTAAAAAAGTATTTAGAAAACACGCATTTTTTATCTAGTATTTCAAGTATCATTTACAAAAGTATCATGTGTCTGATATCTCAAATTCTTTACTTAAAAGTACAGGGTAGGGCATAAAGATCTACCACATTTTGAAGAGGTATAAAAACTGAATATATTTTTGAAAAGAACATAAAATAATTTTATTAAATGTGTTTTAAACATTATATCAGACGAAAAAAAGTGTGTTTAGGGGGTTGGGGGGGGGGGGGGGGTTAAAAATTGAATATTCTAGCCATTTCGACCAAATTCAACCAAATTTTGTATATTTATTCTGTGGGCCCCAAAAAGGCTAGAAATGCAAAAACTAACATCAAATAGGGAGGGGGGGGTAAAAAATCAAAATTCTAGCTCTTTCGACTAAACTATGTCTACAAAAGATTAGTTTTTGCATTTCTAGCCTTCTGGGGCCCCCAGAATACGTATACAAAATTTGGTTGAGTTTCGTCGAAAGGGCTAGAATTTTCATTTTGGACCCTCCCCTCCATTTTGGGTGGTAAGTTTTTGCATCTCTAGTCTTTTTGGGGCTCACAGAATATGTAAACAAAATTAGGTTGAGTTTGGCCGAAAGGGGTAGAATTTTAATTTTTGACTTCCCCTCCCTCTTTTTTGTCTGATAATGTTTAAAATACATTAAAAAAAAAGTTTTTTCTAGTTAAATTGGGCATTTCATTTTTTATACCTCTTCAAAATGTGGTAGATCTTTATCCCCCACCCTGTATCTTGCAACTTAAATTCCAGATACTTTTTATGAGGTATCTTGTACATCTCTGATAAAATCCCTCAACAATCGAATCCTGTCTTCTAAAGCCTCCAATTTTAACATCTACAATAATAATTAAAATTTAAATGAATTAATCAAAGATGATACCAGAGCATTTTGAATACTAATTGCTTACAACTATAATTCAAATTAAGAAATTGACACATTCTAATGTGGCCATCCACTTGACTTTACCATACACTTCTGGTTGAGTTTAGTACAAGGGCCTAGATTTTAATTTTTTGACCCCCGCCCCCCATTTTGAGGCTTTGTTTTGCATTTTTAGTGTTCTAGGGGCTCACTGATTATGTATACAAAATTTGGATGTGTTTCGTCAAATAGCCTAGATTTTTATTTTTTAACCCCCTTCCTCCTAATTTTGGCGCTAGAAATTTTATTTTGTTATTATAGGTTCATTTTATAGTATATTTCATTTTACTTGTTTTTACTTTACCATACAGGTTGCAATCCAAAACTACGTGTGAAATTTGGTTTTTATATTCACACTAGTTTTTGATCTAGCTCGTCCATAAAATTAGGTAACCCACAGACATTAAACTTATTTTAAATAGTAGATTTTATATACATTTAACTCGCATTTAAATAAGTATAGTTTCGATGGAATATCTCGAAAAAAATCATTTTTAATTCTCTCCAAAAAGCGACATTGATACAAAGGGGGGACCCTTATCAACTTGATTGAGAATTTAAAGAAAAAAAAATATTAATTTTCAAAAAATTTAACGCATTTTAAATATTAGATTTTATATAGAGTTAAATGAGTATAATTTCGATGGAATAATTCGAAAAAAAATTACTTTTTTAAGCTTCTCCAAAAAGCGACATTGATACAAAGGGGGGACCCTTATCAACTTGATTGAGAATTTATAGAAAAAAAAATATTAATTTTCAAAAAACTAAAAGAATTTTAAATAGTAGATTTTATATCTTATTATATTAAACGAGCAATTCTTGTATATATATATATATATATTAAAAACTAACAGACTGACAGACATTTTGACAAAACAGTTATTATCTCGAAAAATATAATTTTTTCGATGTTCACTTATTCAAGCTTTTTTGTAGACCAAAATGCCATGGTTTCGCCCAATTATTTTTTATCAAAATAGTTTCAGCCGTTTTTGAGATATTTCAAAAAAAAGAAGCAAAAAAAAACACTTTTTCATACACGATTACAATACTTGACCATACCCTGTTTGGAAAAGTAAAATAAGCTGACGTGTTCTGGTGTGGCCATCCACTTGACTTTACCATACAACCTGGCCCCTCTCTCATATTTAATAAAATTATTTATAATCATGTAGGGGAGGGGTTAGTTTTTCCATTTTTAGAATCCTGGGGTCCCACGGTTATGTATACAAAATTTGGTTGAGTTTGGTAAATGGCCAATATTTTCAATTTTTGACCCCCTCCCCACTTTGGGCGGTTAGTTTTTGCATTTTTAGACTTCTGGGGTCCTTCTGATTATGTATACAAAATTTCGTTGAGTTTGCTCCAACTAACCCCCCTCCACCCCCCTTAATTTTGGGTCGATATCCACCAAAATCTAATCAGCTCTTAATCCCAATGGAGCAAAACTACGTGTGAAATTTGGTTTCGATATTCACACTGGTTTTTGAGCTAGCTTGTCCACAAAAATTTGGTAACGCACAGACTAACAGACAACCAGACAGACTAACTAACAAACATTTTGACAAAACAATTATTATCTCGAAAAATATAATTTTTTCGATATTCACTTATTGGAGCTTTTTTGTAGACCGAAATGCCATGGTTTTGTTTAATTTTTTTAATCAAAATATTTTTAGCCGTTTTTGAAATATTTCGAAAAAAAAGCAAAAAAAACAAACACTTTTTTCATACACGATTACAATACTTGACCATACCCTGTTTGGTAAAGTAAAAAAATACAATATCTACTATTTAAGAATTTAAGAGCTTGTATCAAGTGATGGGATAGTGTGGTCTGTCGCTAGATAATTGAGTGGGTGTGCCAGTGGCGGAGGGGGCTAGGCTGCGCGTAGCCGGAGATCTTTCTGTTGGTAGCTCAGTCTGTGCGCGGCTCTCCAGCGAAACGGTCTTCTGCACACTCACCTCTTACCTGTTACCTCTCATTTACAGTACTATGATGTTCGGCAAAAAATAAGTGAGTGAACAAGTGAATAAAACGCTCTACGAGTGCTTGCCTCTTTTCCACCAGGTAGGATTTTTTTCTTTCTTTCACATAAAAAAATACATCATCATTGAGTATACAGTCCTAAGACTGGTTTGATGCAACAATCCGTCTCCACTCGACTCTGTCCCCCGCCAGCTGTTTGACCTCTCTAAATGTCTGGCATCCCATATCCCCAATTATTTGGTTGAAATATTCTAATCTGGGTCTTCCCCTTCCCCATTTCTTTTCCACCTCCCCCTCCAAGATATCCCTAAGCAGTCCCCCATGTCTCAGTGTGTGCCCCATCATCTGACCTCTTCTCTTCTTCAGACTCTTCCACAAGGTTCTTCTTTCTCCGATTCTTCCAAGAACTTCTTCATTTGTAATTTTATCCATCCATTTGATATTCATCATTCTTCTGTAGCACCACATTTCGAAAGCCTCTAATCTCTTTCTCTCCGCTTTTCTAATTGTCCAGGTTTCACACCCGTACATGGCTATGCTCCATACATATGTCTTCAATAGCAACTTCCTGTTTTCTAAGCTGATTGAGGAGGAGCATAGTAGTTTTTGTTTTGAATTAAACCCCATTTTTGCTTGGGCAATTCTTGATTTAATTTCGTTTTCGCTCTTCCCATCCCATGTTATTCTACTTCCTAACTCCTTAACTCCTTCTAGGTTTTCTTGGTTAATTTTGATGCATTCCTGTCTCGTTTGTTCTTTTTTGTACATACTAAAAAAATTATAATTTAAAAATCTAAAAAACACGCTTTTGTCAATAATTCTCTAAAAAGTACAAAATAATGTAATAAACTAATAAACATAAAGTCAAAAATCGTGGGGCAATTTGTCGAAATTAATTAAAACTACATGCTTCAGCTCCCCACGTTTTTTGATTTTATGTTTGTTAGTTTATTACATTATTTTGTACTTTTTAGAGAATTACTGACAAAAGCGTTTTTTTTTTTTTAAATTATATTTTATTTTTTTATTTTTTAGTCTTAATTATTTTTATATTGAAAATATATTGAACAGAATTACATCTTTTTATTTTAATATAATTTCATTTCATTTTATTAAACCAATTATTTTACATGAATTAATGTATACATTGTATTTGAGCTTCGACTCCGGAGATTACTTCTCCACCATCGACTGTCCTTGTTCATCTTTTTAGTCCTTGTTTTTAATAAAAGGAAAAAACTAATTAAAGAAAAAAAAACCTCTTTTCCGATAATTATTCCAATTCCATATTGAAGTCCCCCACCATCATCAATATAATTTCATTTAAATTGAGTAGATAAACAATTATTTTTATGGAGAAATGTTTGTGGAATTTAACAGAACAAAAGTCACATATTGAAGATACATACCTACATACATACATACAGGTGAAGCTAATATAAAGCGTATAATAAATGATATACTAAGATTTTATAACTCGATATGCCCAGCAGGCAGAATTAATTAACGCAAAAATTTTCATTTTTTTGAAAATATCTGAAACGTGGAGACAAATAATTTTCATCCATGATTTTTGTCTAGATGTGTGTGAATTTATAATAGCTTCATAACGAAAAGTAGTAGAAAGTTCGTCCTTGTGCTAAAATATTTGTACTTTCGATGGGCAGAATTGATTAGATTTTTGAGATTTAGAACTTCTGGTTCAAAAATGCAGAAAAGATAATTTTTGAGTGATTTTATTGAGATTTTAATCCGATTCTATAGTAAAAAAATAAACAATCAAACAGGTGTGTTTTTAATTATCACTTAAAAAATGTATACAAAGATAAATATTTGCCCAAAATTTTCTCTGAGAGAGACTCCAGGTAACCACAATATCCTAAGAATATTCTAAGGATATTCTAAGGACATTTAAATCTTCTTAGAATATTCTGAGGATATTGTGTGTTACCTGGGGATGGACTGGTAGAAGTTTTAACTGAAAGTAATGGAAGGCAGCCCAGGAGTAGTAAAGTAAGAAAAAATTATCACATATCCAAATAAGGTGTAATTTATTGGATTCTTTACTCCTTTTCTTTCAAACCGACGTTTCGCAGGAATCTTCCCTCCTTCTTCAGGGTCTACAAACCAATATTACAAAATTAATTAATTGTTCTATTGATAATCAGGTTGTTTGTTTTGTACTTGTATTTATAATTGTATTATTGTTGATGAAATGAATGATGACCAATTTTTTTTCTAATTTTCTAATATTGGTTTGTAGACCCTGAAGAAGGAGGGAAGAATCCTGCGAAACGTCGGTTTGAAAGAAAAGGAGTAAAGAATCCAATAAATTACACCTTATTTGGATATGTGATAATTTTTTTTCGTCACTACCCCTGGGGTTCCTTCCATTACTTTCATATAAATATTGTATTTTTTGAATAAATTTTAATTTAGAAGAACATTTAATCAACCAATAAGCGATTCTTTCAATAGAATCTGATCGAGGAAAATGAGTAAAAAGGGCGCAGATAGAATCATTGTCTTTCTTTAGAGCTAAAGCCAAACACAAGTTCAGACCTGTTTCAGACTAGTAAGAGATTAATTTGTTAATTTCTATTATACTAGGAACGGCCTTTTAGCCTTTTGCGCTTGGTCAAAAACGAGTTTCATTATAAAGTGAAAGATTATTTCTGCAAAATTCAAACAAAAATGTAAATAAGCTGACGTGTTCTGATGTAGCCATCCACTTGACTTTACCATACAACCTGGCCCCTCACTTATATTTAATAAAATTATTTATAATCATGTAAGGGGGGGGGGTTAGTTTTTACATTTTTAGACTACTGGGACCCATTGATTATGTATGCAAAATTTGGTTGAGTTTGGTAAATGGCAAAGATTTTCATTTTTTGACCCTCCGCCCCCCCCCCCCCATTTCGGGCGGTTAGTTTTTCCATTTTTAGACTTCTAGGGACCCACTGATTATGTATACAAAATTTGGTTGAGTTTGGTACAAGAGCCTAGATTTTCATTTTTTGACCCTCCGCCCCCCTCCCATTTCGAGCGGTTAGATTTTGCATTTTTAGACTTCTGGGGGTCCACTGATTATGTATACAATATTTGGTTGAGTTTGCTCAAACGACCTAGATTTTTAATTTTTAACTCCCCTCGACCCCCCTTAATTTTGGTTCGATATGCACCAAAATCTAATCAGCTCTTAATCTCAATGGACCAAAACTACGTGTGAAATTTGGTTTCGATATTCACACTAGTTTTTGAGCTAGCTCGTACAGAAATTTGGTAACGCACAAACTAACTAACTAACAGACATTTTGACAAAACAATTATTATCTCGAAAAATATAATTTTTTCGATGTTCACTTATTAGAGCTTTTTTGTAGACCTAAATGCCATGGTTTTGCTCAATTTTTTTAATCGAAATAGTTTCAGCCGTTTCTTAGATATTTTGAAAAAAAGAAGGACAAAAACCACTTTTTTCATACACGATTACAATACTTGACCATACCCTGTAAGGTAAAGTAAAAAGAAGTTATTTGCTACAGCTCTAACCGAGCGGACGAACCTTGAAAAAGTTTTTACATTTTTCTTCATTTTTAATATTTAGAAGTCAAGAATCTAAAGCATAAATGAATGAATTAATTTAATTTAAAAATTTTGATTTTGCCAAGAATAGCAGAGTTGTTGAATCATAAAGAGAAACAAATTGGTTGTCCTTTGCTTGATGCAAATGAACATACACACATATACTTGTGTATGTGTGTATGTCCATTTGCATCAAGCAGAGGACAACCTATTTGTTTCTCTTTATGAATGAATTAATTCTATTTGTTTCAAACAAATAAATTTCTTTTATAAAAACAAGTTCAAAACATTTATAAATGTTTAAACATTTCGTGAGAAATTCGCAATTTATCAATGAATAAACGGATGTGGCCATCCACATGACTTTACTATACACCCTGAGCACTCTCCTATATTGAATAAAATTATTTATAATTATTAAGGGGGGTCAACCCCCCTACCCCCTTTCGGTAGTTAGTTTTTCCATTTTTAGTCTTCCGGTTTCCAACTGATTATATATATGAATTTTGGTTGAGTTTTCTCAAAGGGCCTAGATTTTTATGTTATGACCATACACCCCCTCCCCCATTTTGGGCGGATCTTTTTTTGCATTTTTAGACTTCTGGGGACCTACTGATTATGTATACAAAATTTGTTTGAGTTTGCTCAAAGGGGCTAGATTTTAATTTTTTGACCCCCCCCCCCCCAATTTTAGCCCAGAAAAAAAAATATTTTCGTCATTATAGTTTCATTTTATAGTTTATTTCATTTTTCTTGTTTTTTTAGTTTGTAGATTTTATAATTTTAATTTTTAACTCCCGATCCCCCTCGCCTTAATTTTGGGTCGATATGCACCAAAATCTAATCAGCTCTTAATCAGCGCTCTTCGGACTTGGGGTTGCCCACAGAAACAAAATCAATTATTATAAGGGCAACTCCAGTTTGGTGAGCAACATTGCAGCAAGATTTGGGGTGGGCTCGGGTTCTGTGAGAGTTGAAGCCATCACACTCTCGTGGAAGGGAGTGTGGTGGCATAAAGCGGTGCCTCCCCTTGTCGCCCTGGGAATTTCCCAGAGAACTTTATGCGATATGACCTTCAGGGCGATGAGGGGTTCTTTGGTGAATTTTTATAGCTTCAACAGGAGAACTTATAGGGAAATCGCCATGCGCTAGAAATTATATAAAGAAAAAAAAATTGTAAATATATTATGTAAATGTTCATATAATTATGTAAATACTCCTATAATTAAATTCACCCGACTATGTAAATATTTCTTGTTAGTGGAGGCCCCCACCTGCGTGAGCCAATAAACGAAAAATCAATGCACGAAAACTACATGTGAAATTTTGTTTTGATATTCACACTAGTTTTTAAGCCGCCCACAAAATTTGGTAACGGTCTGAGATTTGGCTCGTAATCCCGGCTTCTTTCCTTCTACTCTGTTTTTTTTACGATAGAGGGGCCATCCCATACAGGCCTATAGGGGATGCACCTTCTGGTGTATCTCCTTCTCACATCAATATCATTAAAAAAAAATCGCGCAGACTAACAGACTAACGTACTAACAGACATTTTGACAAAACAGTTATTATCTCTTAAAATATAATTTTTTCCCCAATTTTTAAATCTAAATAGTTTCAACCGCTTTTGAGATATTTCGAAAAAACGAAGAAAAAAACCCACTTTTTTCATGCACGAATACAATACTTGACCATACCCTGTATACTAAAAATAGTAGCTTTAAAAAAGAAGATGAATAATTATAAGTTGCTTTATTATTGTAGAAACTCTCGAAACTTAGCAATGTTTTGAGATTGTTTTTGTAAAAGAACTGTATTTATTTAATACAATAAAACAAATAATAATTTATTTCAATCTATTTATTACTTATCTACTATGATTGCGAGGGTCTTGCAAGTGAGCAAATCTTCGAGGATTTTAAGCACATTTAAATTTATTGGACTGCATAGATTGAGAAAAGGGCATTAATTAAATAGATTAGAAAATTTAAAATCTAACACTATATTGATATAGGTATAATTTTTAGTCTATTTTAAATTCAGATAAATAAAAATAATTCAATCTTTATTTTTCTAAGATTTTTATTTAAAGTATAAATGTAATATTTCGTTATAATTTAATACTGAGATTTTAAGATATAATTGTAGGTCCTCCGAAATACGAAAAATCTTGTAATCGAATTTAGACTTCTGCTAATTCTTTCTGCCTGAAAGGCATACCTACAAATTTCCATTGAAAATATAAGCAAAAATTAACTAGCCGAAATGAGATGGGTGCATAAATTAAAATTCTAAGCCCTATGTCTAATATGGATCAAATTTTACACATGTACTCTTTAAGGGATTTCGGGACAGCTTATCTATCTGGTTGATCTTCGAAAAATCTTTTGTATTTCTGCAGACTGACAATGTCTGCCTACTAAATTTTTTAATTAAAAAATTGTTAATAATGAGATTAATTTCGAATACAAATCTTTGTTTTGATAATATTAATAAAAAGAATATTGAGATAAATTTTTTCTCATTATTAAAACATTTATTTAACACAAAAACGATTTCAAGAAATAGAGTTGGAATTCTACACTAGTGCTTTTGTTATATTCTGTTGGCTGCAAATAACTTTTTATTTTTTACATTTATCAATAACTAATTAACCAGACAGTCAAATCTATTGAAAAATCTAACATTCGATTCATAAAAGTTGAATTATTGATCTTTATAAATTTGTTGAAAATGGTATAATTTGTATAGAAGTTCTAGCCCTTTTAATAGCTCGGTCCATTTACTTCCATGTTAAAAGAACAATTTTCAATAATTTATTTTTCGGTAATGGGACAGACGATCAACTTCAAGTTTCGGGAATAAATATTTAATTCATCATTGATTCGATGGTAAAAATTTGAGAATTTTTTATAAAAATGATAAACAGTCACGAACCCCCTTAAGACCCTGTGTATTGGTGCAAGGTCAAATTTTAAAGATAAATAAAATAAAAAAACTTTCTAAAGTACACACTATTATTTCAAAATACACTAAAATGCACAAAATAAACTTCCTCTTTGATACTCTAAAAATTTGCTTACTCATATGATTAAAAATAACAGCTTGGTTGCTTTTAACCATAAATTTAATTAAAATAGGCACCCGCGCTTTTATTTTGTCTTATGAATAATCAAATCTTTAGAGAATCAAAGTAAAATTATTTTCTGCATTTTAGCTAATTTGAAAATAAAAGCATGTTTGAAAAAAATGTAATGGTTTTTTATTAGTATTTTAATGAATTATTAAGAGCCTTTTAATAAATAATGATTTAAGTGATTTCATATATATTTACAAATTGGTCTTTTAATGAGAGAAGAAACTTGAAATTTTCAATATAAACAATAAATTTCCATTTTCTCAAATAATTATCCAGGTTAAACCTTAATTAAATAATCTATAATTATATTTTCACCCTTTTAATATTTAGAACATTGTCTTTTTAAAACAGAAGCAAGCCCATCAATTATGTAGCTATCAAAATATTATTTATTATAAAATTAAATTTTAGATTAATTAAAAGATTTTAATTATTAAAATAGATTTTTAATATAAAATTTATCTCCGTAAAAGAGAAATAATTCTTAATTTTAAATCTATTCTTCTTGATAGTATAAATCAAAATTAGAGTAGAAAATGTTGGAATTTAATAGAAAAATAATTCTTTATAGTCCAGGCAAATTACGATTTTAACAAGAAATAATTCCCGGTAAAGATTTTATCGGTGGAATACCTTTATTGTTACTCCAATATTACTACCCTAAGTTTTTCCCCAAATCTGTGTTGTGGAAATCTTTCTACGCGCCTCAAAATGAGAAAATTTCGGAGTTTATTCAGTTTTTCTTGAATAACTCTAAAACGGCTTATCAAATCAAAAAGATATCAAATAGATAAATTAAAGCTCTATAAATTCCGCGTAAAATGATGAAAATATCATCTATTTAGGTTTAGTAGAACCGGTACTAGCGCCTGTCAAAACAGTCCTCGGGATCACTTTTGAATATCCCTAAAATTCGTACTTGTTTCGATTGTTTCCCATTTTGACCATGAAGGAGCACATTTTCGACAATGACGACTCTATATATTTTTAAACTAGATTAAATTTGCTACAATTTAAATAAAGTTTTATCATTTTACAGATAATTTAAAGAGCTTTAATTTATCTAATAAATATCATTTTGATTTGATAAGGCATTTTAGAGTTATTCAAGAAAAACTGAAAAAACTCCGAAATTTTCTCATTTTGAGGCGCGCAGAAAAATTTCCACAACACAGATTTTGGGGAAAACTTAGAGTAGTAATATTGGAGTACCAATAAAGGTATTCCAGCATTAAAATCTTTACCGGGAATTATTTCCTGTTTATGACATTTTTTTACGTAATTTCCCTGGACTATTTATAAATATAAGTTTTTTTTTTGCAACGAGATTTTCTCTGGAGAGAGACGGACTGGTAGAAATTTCAATTGAATGTAATGGAAGGCAGCCCAGAGGTAGTGAGGAAAGAAAAAATTAACACATATAAAATAAGGTGTAATTTATTGGAATCCTTCCTCCTTTCCTTTCAAACCGACGTTTCTGAGGATTTTTCCCTCCTTCTTCAGGGTTTCAAAGGGTCAATGAATGAAACAAATAAAATGTTTCCTTCTTCTCTCCACAGTAGTGTTCAAAAACTTTCTTCATTTTTAACAAAGGCATAGAAAAACATTTTTTTTCCTCCTTTTCTTAATTAGAAAAAGGAGGAAAAAAATGTTTTTCTATGCCTTTGTTAAAAATGAAGAAAGTTTTTGAACACTACTGTGGAGAAGAAGGAAACATTTTATTTGTTTCATTCATTGACCCTTTGAAACCCTGAAGAAGGAGGAAAAATCCTCCGAAACGTCGGTTTGAAAGGAAGGAGGAAGGATTCCAATAAATTACACCTTATTTTATATGTGTTAATTTTTCTTTCCTCACTACCTCTGGGCTGCCTTCCATTACATTCAATATAAATATATGTATTTTAAAATTTAATAAGTAAAATTTTAGATTTATAATTCACTGACAATATATGCCACGTGACAATTTAATGAACCAAAAAAAGCGCTTTTTTGAGCAGTGTGCGATTTATTTACAGGAAGAAAACTCAAGGACGGAAATCTCAATTGGAAATTAAAATGGTCATAATAAGCATGCTTATTCCCCTAGGAATAAGATTTTGCTTTGAACCAAAAGAGAAGTGTTTTTACAGAGGGAAAAAGTCTCTCCTTCAATCCGCACACTGATTTAAAGAGAGTTTCGTATACATTTGAGCACTCTTCAGATATAATAATATATGATTATATATGGAAACATAAAACATTCTTAATTGATAAAGAACTGTTCTCAAAGGAGTTCTACATGGCGGAGAATATTCAAATTATTCATTCAATTAATTTTTCTATTAATTAACATGAAAAAAGTAGAGTTTTTTCATTTAGATATAAAAAATAATAAAGTGAAAAAAGGAATAAATTTAAAAATGCGACCTCTCCTAGTAAATATGATTTAAAAATTAGTTTGGTCTCTTAATACACAAAAATAATATTAATTCACTCTTACTGAAACTTTTCTTAGGTCAGAGCACATACCAATTTCTGAAATATTAACATTACCTATTCGCTCCGTGCGCAACCACGCTTAGCGCCATCCGTGGCCAAAAAACAACTTCAAGTACAATAATAGTGTATAAAAGCAATAGACATTTACAAAAAATAATTAATTTAATAAAAAATACAATATTTAAAAGCTAAAATAATCATAGAGATCCGTAATAAATAAATTTGTTAATAAACAATTAAAATAATAGCTTGAAAAATATAATTTTTCAATTAAAAATAAATCTTTAAATATCCTTATTGAGTTTAACCTTCGTGAAATGTAATTGCACGTATTGTTTCTTTACTTGGCCATGATACAAAATTTTTACAAGCACCGTTTAAATACATCAACGTTTCCGTGAAAATTCTTGATATAGTAGTTCGATGTAGTTTAAATAAGGCACCTAACCTAATTTTTCATTTAAATAATATGCGTGTAAATATTTATGAATATTAAGTATCATTTCTCAATTATATAAAACTGTTTGTATGAATGAATTATTTATTTCCTTATACTAACTCGGACTTTTTTAAAGATTTCAACTAATGCACACGTCTAAGCACTTTGTGTGGATAGTTAGGCTTAGTCGAAAGAAAACAATAAAATTCATAGTTGGAATTTAGTCAAGTGTTTTTACAGTTCGTTACAGAGCACTTGAAAACTTCTTTTTTACTTGAATTCATCATCAATTGATTCATTTTATAAGTTAACGTAAAATAATTAAACACTTTTTGATTCAGTAAAATATATATAATACATACAGATGAATGCTAAATAAGGAGGTAGATTGTACCCGAAGTTCTTAAAAGTGTCACCTATGGCGCTTCTTCTATTGCTCACGGAGCGAATACCTTGTTTATTTTTCTGAGTTGATAGATATACCATATATCATAAAAATTAAAATTAAACAAACTGAAAAAATAATTCTTAAATTGTAGTTATTTAAAATAAAAAACAGCAATAGTAAAGTAAAATTATATTCTTAATAACTTCCATGATCTTGTGATTTTGGATTTGAATTTCATTCGCCCAGAAATCAATGGGTGTTTATTGTCTTTTTATTTAATATCTGTTACTATAAATGAATTTCGAATCCTGGAATCGTCCTCACTAGTGTTTGGAAAATATTACAAAATAATTATTTTTAAAATATATACCTAAGTGTTCGAAAATTACGTTAGCAACTTTTTTTTCTTTCTAAATTTTAGAATTTATTTCAGTCAAATATTCATACAAGGCGAAAAAGCAATCATAATTATTCCAGTGAACTGTAGAAATTAAGAATATTAACTCTTGTAAAAGATGGAATTTTACCTCTTAATTAAAAATGGGAATATTCTTATAAATCAAAAATCCACAATCAATTCTTCGTTTAAAAAAAGTAACATAATTCAGCTAATGATCTATAGATATTCAGGATATTAACTCCTAACAAAAGATTCAGGTTTATCTCTTGATTAACAATTGTGATTTTCTTTCTTTGCAATAATAAGATAATTTGTATAAAATATCATCCAAGAAGAATCTGTCAATATCGAATCAATATGAAGAATCGATTAGATATTGGCTTTCTAGCTGTATAAATTCCGGTTGAAATGTCCAATTTGCAATTTTTTTGGAAAATTATATTGAGATGGTCACGCATCGACATGGGAAATGGCATGAATACACAAACAGATGTTTCAAGATATACATTTCAAATAGTTTATTATGTTTATATTTATTACTAGAGAGTGCTTCATCACTGTGACAGCTCAACCCCTCCCCCACCATCTGTAAAATTTACTAAGAGCGTATCGAATCTTGAAAAAGTATTAGCCATTCCCTAATGCTTTTTTTACTTTACCATACAGGGTATGGTCAAGTATTGTAATCGTGCATGAAAAAAGTGTTTTTTTCCTTCTTTTTTTCGAAATATCTCAAAAACGGCTGAAACTATTTCGATTAAAAAAATTGAGCGAAACCATGGCATTTCGGTCTACAAAAAAGCCCTAATAAGTGAACATCGAAAAAATTATATATTTCGAGATAATAATTTTTTTGTCAAAATGTCTGTTAGTCTGTTAGTTAGTCTGTGCGTTACCAAATTTTGTGGACGAGCTAGCTCAAAAACTAGTGTGAATATCGAATCCAAATTACACACGTAGTTTTGGTCCATTTGGGATTAAGAGCTGATTAGATTTTGGTGCATATCGACCCAAAATTAAGGGGGGCTAAAAATTAAAAATCTAGGCCATTTGACCAAACTCAACCAAATTTTGTATACATAATCAGTGGGACCCCAGAAGACTAAAAATGCAAAAACTAGCCCCCTCCCCTACATGATTATAAATAATTTTATTAAATATTAAAAATAAGTGAGGGGCTAGGTTGTATGGTAAAGTCAAGTGGATGGCCACATCAGAACACATCAGCTTATTTTAAATAACAAATACTCCTTGGATTTTAAAAACATGTAATGCTCAATCCGACAGGGTGCGGTGAGGTCGTCAGTGTGTTGGTTTTTTGACTGGATTGTATATGGGGTCTATATAAGCCTGACCGACACGTGATTGGCTCAGTTAACCTATAATCGGAGTGGGTGCTCATACTTGAGAACGATCGAAAAAAAAGTCAATCGAAACTTCGTAGTTATATTGTATTATTTGTTCGTGTTCAATAAATAATTATAATTTATTATGTGTGATTTAAATAAAAATTCAAATTTTAATCAAATTAATGTCAAAAATAAAAGCTTCAACAGCTTCATTACTAATAAATACTCCTAGTTAAAAAAAATATTTTAAGATTAATCAAAGAACAACCGATTGAATCGATGTGGCAAATGAGGCGGCTTAAATATATAAAAAATGTTTTTTTTTTATTTCATTGTTCTCATCCATAATCAAATCTTTAAATGGATCGAAGCGAGTTGGACAAGAATTTAAATCAAAGGCAATGTTTCGTAATTAAATGGGCCAAACGTTTCGTCACTGATTAGCGACTTCCTCAGTGGCTCATTTTATAAACTTATTTGTCAGGAGTTCTAACTATAAGAAAAAATATTTTAAAGGATATGTCTTCACCGGATCATCAATTTGTTATTAAAACAATATAAAACATAAAAAAAATAGATGTGTGGCACTCGGGGACTGCCGCGGTAAAGCTTTTGCATAGCATTTTTTATCAACTTATGCAATTATAATATTTATGCAATATTTTTTTTCTTTGATATTAATTCAAGTTTTTCTTTGATATTAATTCAAGTTACACTTTTTGAGCGTGGTGACCGATAAGAAAACAATGTTTTTTCTTTTTCTTTTATTGAATAAATGAGAAGTTAATATTGTTTAAAATATTTTTATTATCTTACAATACATGTAGGTTATTCAGGAATTTTTATCATTGTAACTATAGGTTTATGGTAACTGAAATAAGAAACATAAGTTTGAGACTTGATATCCTCTAAATATCTGGAAAATACCGCGTCAATGGTGGTCCCATATTTTGTTGTGGATTCTTGTGGATCATTATTCATTTTCACAATTCGCAATTCTTGGAAATCTTATTGTACTATTAATGTCAGTAGAGACAAGTCTCACCCGATCCAGACAGCGCCTGGTTTGAAAACCGGGTTAAAGACCTCCGACCTGGCGTGCAATTCGTCGTGGTCGGACCTAGGGATCCTTAGCTCCGTACCTTGGTACAGATCGCAAAGCATAATATAGAGAAATTATACCTCGTATGATCTAATGCCTCTCGACGGATAGGTGCTATCCTTGCCGTTAATCTGCGCGGGCCGTTTCCACGTCTTAGGTTTCTTACCCGTTCTGCTAGGATTAGGTTCAAAACCGAGACTATTCACGTCCCAAATCATTCATCCATGATATGGTTAAACGGTACGTTAGTAGTAAAAAATACGTTACTCCCGCCGTTTACCCGCGCTAGGTCGGAGTGGGGGTGTTAGGTTTATTTTCGTTACGGAATTTCTTGATTCGGTCGCTGCGCTCAAAGCCCGCGATAAAAGCTATGCAATAGCTTAACATTGTAATTGACCTTCGTTTTAATAATTATATAAAATTAAAAAATTAAATAAAAATCTTTCATCCTTTTTTTTTATTGTCCTAGAGAACATAGTCCCTTTTGGACGGACAGCCATATATTCTTTCTCAATTAAGTAGGGACCAGATTAAAGTCGGATTATAGCGATTCGGGCTTGAGCCCGCCGCTAGCTTCTTTAGTAGGCATGTAGGTTATCCACTCGACCAACCTGACCCCCTATGTACCATATATTCTATATCAAAATGTTGTTTTCATTAAAATTTTTGTTGGAAACGTTCAACAAGCAATTTACATCTGTTTGTGGCCTGTGGCGACCACCTAGTCCCGAACTAAGTGTGAAATTGCTTCTTTTCCACTAACATGCTCATTTTTCATTCTATTCTTTATTATTTCTTGGTTCTTATAAAATGTCGCTCTTTATTTTCCCATTATAGTCCCCAGAGAGAAATATTACGTATTTTTTTTATCTTTTTCACTTTATTTCTACCCAGAAGAATGGAGAACTTCAATAAGCTACTTATGTGAATCCTGGACCACAATTACTTTACGATCCTTTAGCTGGTGACTAAGTGGAAACGTACTAAGTAATCTTTAATACCATATATTTAAGTACCTCCTTTTTTTATCTAAATTAATAATATATGAAACCTTATTGTATAATTTTTTACTAACATGTGTCCAGATTAATAGAAAAATTTAACTTTCCGATAATTCTGAACTAATCAAAACAGAACTATTTAAATATGTACAAAATAAGTAATAGTATTGAAGGAAAGCTGTGATAAGTCTACCAGGTCTAGGTGAAACATTAAAAAACACTTTAGGTGAAACTTATAAAACACTTTATTTATAAAGTATGATTTAACAAAAAAAGTTTTTTAAACTAAAAAAAAAGTTGAAACGGCAGTTGCTAAACTTTTACCCATAGTGGTTTAAAATATTAAAAAATAAAATAAAAACAATCAATAATAAAAAAAAATTGAAGATTTAAATTAATTCTATTAATAATATAAATTAATTCTAGAATAATTTAAATTCAAACTAGTATACTTTTTATTACTATTTTAAAGTGATTAAAGTATTTTAAAAAATCTCTTTTTTCTATTAGCCAAATATAGATAAATATATAACTCCCATCAGATTTTAATACAAATTAGGGGCGGTCCATAAATTACGTCACACGAATTTCATATACGATATTTAGACCCCCCTCCCCCTGTGGCACATTTTGTGACATTTTCATTGAGCCCCTCTCCTGTATTGTGACGTCACACTAACACTTTTATACCCTATAATTTAATAATTGTAGAAATATTTTTTTATCAATTAAACTGAACTAATAGGGATTTAATATACAACAATATTTTAAGTTTAACTTTATTTATATTCATATCATTTATCACATTATTCACTATTATTATTATTATTGCATTATAAATAAATTTGTAAGTCAAACAAATATCTTCAGGGATGAATCCTTAATTATAAGAAAAAGGGTTTATTTATTTGAAAAAAGAATTAATCGTTTTTGCTAAATATTGCTTTCTTACAATTTTTTGTCTAGATTTATTTTAGCAACATTTTCAGGTTGGAATAATAAAAACCTGAAACCTAAAAAATATATTTGGAAATTTTTTAAATTGACTTTTGTGACATCCTAATTTTTAGGATCCCCGGACCCCCTGTCACATTCAGGGGCGGATCGAGCATTTTCAGCCCACCGCAAAATTTTCTTGCGGCCCTCACGCCCCCTCCCCCCCATTCATACTCACAGACCCACACAGTATGAAATTTACTTTTAAACATACTCACTCTTTCGATTTTATATGAGTTTAAAAAAATGTGAATAATTTTTAATGAATTTCATTTAAACAAAAGTACCTGGAGGCACCGAGCGATGCTCGGTAACTTCTTCCTTCAGTTAAAACCATTTATTATTTTTAATTTAAAATTCTGATAAAAAGGTCGATTTTTATTTGAGAGCCGTTTTCAAATTAAAAAAAATACAAATATATATAGTATTCGCCCACTGTACCCCCCCCCCCCACTTGACTCCCACCCCCGAAACCTCGCCCTACCCCCGGATCCCCCACCACTGCACCCCACCTCCTGCACCTGTTTTGATTCAACCATATGATTCATTTTTATTCATCCAATTGTTAATAAATAAAACCTATCAAAATGTGTTGTTTTTTCAGAAAATTGAGACCTGCTTATGCGAAATATATTTTAAAATAAATTCTTGATTATTTTTTATTCTATTAAATAAATAAAATTCTTTATAAAAACAATTATAAAACGTTTATTAATATTTCTAAAGTTTAGGTTGAACAAAATATGTTAAAAATCACAATACTTCTTCAAGGCCTTTGAGAATAAAGGATTTACCCGACCCATTGTCTGCCTGAGCACAAAAGGAAAAAGGAAACCTTTTTTTAAAACCATAAGAATGGGATTTGTCTACCTGAGAATAATTAATTTGATTACGAAAAAACCCATCAAAAACAATTTTGTCGAAGATGAGACCGTGACAGATCGAATTGTCACCCCCAAAAACCCCCTAACTCGTGAATTTCATCAAAATCGGTAGAGTCGTTTTCAAAATAGAACCAAGATACAAATATATAAACAAATAAATATATATACAAATAAATATACAATTTTTGCTCGTTTAATAAGAGTAGATATAACTAAAATGGTAGTATGACTTTAAACGAATACCATAAAATATGATAAGAATATAATAAAACCTTAGGTACTATTATAAAGTTTACATTTTAGACTTCACATAGAGACCATTTTCCATAATATAATTCGATTCCATGAACTCTCTCTTAAGCCTATCAGGTTCATGTGCTAATATCCTGGTATCCTCCAGTGAGAAAACATGACTACGGCCCACCGGCTCCTTGCATTTGCGGTCCACCGGGAGATTTTCCAGTATCCCGGTGGGCTGATCCACTCCTGGTCACATTTTGTCACAAATCCGAGATATCCCTTTCTCCCTTAATGTATGACGTAATTTATGGACGACCCTTTATTGGTAATAAAACAAAACAAAACAGACCTTTCAACCCTTTCGATAGTTATTAAGAGCCAGTTTCATAAAAAAAAACTAATCCTCGGCTTACTCAACTCTAGGTTGAGAGTTACCCTGGAGTTTCAAACAATATGAATTTCATAAAACAAAATAGAGTCGAGTTAGCTCACCCTGAGTCAACGGTTGGAAAATAGGTTGGCAACGGCCAAATTCCCTACATTTTAGTTATTTTTAGAAAAAAAAACAATTACGTTTAGATTTTTTTGTTTTGTATTCATTAAATAAATGAATGTCTTGTATTCTTTTATTATTTAAAAACAATCAAATTTTTTTTCTATTTAATCATATAAAATAAAGTGGTAAAAAAGTAAATATATAGATACAACAAAACTGAGACAAATCATGTACCTCCCTACTATAAATACCAGCCGGTGCATGTCGTAGAATCGGGAAAATACATCTTATACTAGGACATGGACCTGTGTTCAACTGATAGGACCATCGCTTATAACCGACCCGATATTCTTCCAATAGATTTTAACAAAAGTTCAGGGATACTCATTGATATCGCTGTTCCTCTGTTAATAACATCATAAAGGACAGAGGCAGAGAACAAAGAACAAATCTGAGGAACTCGACTGGCAAATTAAAGAGATCTGGAATACTGGATAGGGTCTCCATCTACCCATTAGTGATATCCGTTGAGGGGTTTGTCTCTAACAACTTTAATAAGAACATTGAGAAACTTGGGCTGCCAAACTATCATCTTAGAAACATGCGCAGAAGGCAACTATAGTTACAAACCTGCCATATCGTTCGCAATTTCTCAGATAATTGAAGATTATCCGGAGGATCATGTGGACCTATATAATGAATTCTCTTTCCACATTCTGATTCCGAGCCTAATCCCAAATTAAGATTCTGATAGGGTTATAGGTAGGAAATTTTTCCAGCACAAGCTGAGATAGTGCATATAGCTCGTGATAATATTATTATAAAAATAAATAATATAACGATTTGTTTTGAATTCGTTTGATTTGAAACTCTAACCTATAAAATGTTTTTCTAATGTAAATAAACACAGGGTTATCCCCAGGATAAAGGTTAACCCATCAAGTTCGGAGAGTTAAAGATAGAGGGGTTAAGTCTGCGATCACCCTATGTTTTTTTATGAAACATATTTCGAGAGCTAACCCCAGGGTCTTCCCTAGCATAGGGTCATCTTAGTTTTATGAAACTGGCCCTTAATGTAATAAGGAAAAATGTTTTAGAAAAGATCGTTTAAAACTTTGCGGCGTATAATTATGTTTACCATATTTCAGGCTAAATGATTCAGCCCCGCCTGGATAGTGGTGGGTATGCATTCGAAAGAGAACTCGAAGATGCGGGTTGCATCGTCAGGCGCTAAATATTAATACTTTCACAATTTAGTTATAATTAAAATCTGAAATAATTTTAAACATAACATATTACATAAATTAGGTAGTTATAATTAGCTATCATATAAGAATATATATGATTCGAAGCTATCATATTGGAAAAAAAACCCTGGCTAAATGAGATTTCTGCTTGTGCTCTTAGCGTTAGTTAGAAATACAGACGCACTGCGAAACGACTTTGAAGACTTATATCGCTTGACTGAATAAGATGTTTAATAGGATTTTAAAGGATATATTCAATGGTGCTTCACTCGATGCAGTGCGCAAAATCCTATTAGAAACATTTTTTGTAATTTCTCCAGTTCTGGTCTTTGAGGTTACAAATTTGTCTCGCAATATGTAACGACCTTTTCTTAGAGCCTAGACCAGGGCTGTCCAACCCGTGGCCCGCGGGACCCATGCGGCCCAGCACTGCAATGAGTGTGGCCCAACATAATCCTTAAAATATTGACATTTAAATGTAGAGATATATTTATTCCCTTTTTCGGAATGTACATTTGTGCAATAGATGAAGCTTTTTCAAGAATGAATTCATTAAAAACAAAATTATAAGCTCAACTATATAAGATAAAAAAATAATGAAGTTTCGAATATTTAAAAATTCTTCTTCTTCTCATATTTTCATTTTCTAAAATATTTATTATTTCAGTAATAATTTATATGCTACGACACTAACCATGTCTTTAGTTATCATTTTAGTACAAAGAGAGGTTTTCTAGAACAATCACTATTAATTGATAATTTCTCTCCTGGACTAAAACGTGTCAGGACTTATCTTTTAGATCCTTGCATGTCTTACATCTCAATAGGTAATGGATATTGTCAGGGATTATTATATCCGTAACCATTTTAAAAAATAAACAAGGAATTGGGATTTTCTAGAACAATCACAATTAATTGATAATTTCTCCCCTGGAGTAAAACGTGTCAGGACTTGTCTTTTAGACCTTTGCACGTTCTTACATGTCAATAGATATTGGATAGTCAGAGATTTATATCCGTGACCCTTTTAAAAAATAAATTATCATTTTTCATATCCTTCTCTAATTCCATTCGATTTAAACCAGGGCTGTCCAACTCGTGCCTCAATTTAAAGTCATAAAATTCTTTAAAATATTGCGATTTATATGTAGATAATGGAAAACACACAACAATTTGGCCTGATAATTTTTGCTTTCACATTTAAATTTTATATAATATATAAATGTGAAGTATTGCGATCGCCTGCCGAGTTCCTGACTCTTTATTTTTCTCTAAAATAAGAAATCTGAAAATCTACTGTGAAGTTTTCGAAAAATAAAAGTGCTAATTTTCTAAACCTTAGAGAAAGCAACTTATTTTTTATTTTTTCAATTTAAAAATTACATTGATAAAGTGAGAAATTCTGCCGAAACGTTTGGTTTATTAAACGTTTTGTATATTGTTTCTTAAAAGATTTGTATTTATTTTTTATATATTTATATTCGATATATTATTTGGTATATATTTATCTGTTTATTTGCATCAAGAAGAGGACAACCTCATTGATTTCTCTTTATGAATCAATAAGTCTCCTACTTTCAGACAAAAAATATTTTTAATTAGATTCTCAATCCACTAAAATTTGAGAGCAGTTTACCGAATATTAAAAAGTTTAAAATTTTTCCTCCAATTTATAATTCAATTTACAAGAGTTTAACTTAAATTTAATTTAATTTTGTTGATGTCCACTTAGGATCAGAAATAAAATAAATTATTACATGATTCTTAGGTATATTTAATTATACAGTTAAAAATAATTGAATGCATAAAGGAAAGCATTATCCAGTGTTGTAAATTTACAGAAATCTTTCTCTTTCTCTCTAAATCTAAACAGAAAATCAGTTTAAAATTACGATTTCCCTGATTGACTTTCCAATGTAATTCATTACGATTAAATACAATTTAACTTGATGTAATTATATAAATTAAGGTTTTAAGAGATCCACCATTCATTTAACATGTTTTTCATGAGAGTTTCAATTAAAATTCAGATTTCTAATTTCGCGTTGATTTGTATTTTTTGTTTTGAAAATTTTAATCTGACATCATTTAAGTTTTTAAATGTGTGCGTGAATATATTAAAAGAATGAAAAAATGTAAATGTTATAAAAAAGCAGTTTTTCCCTTACTCCGCGACTTCTATTAAGCTCATTTCGAAAGGGAAAAGGAAAGAGGATGTAGCCTAATAAAATTAAACTTGACGTCCTACCAAGGTGGCTGAGTGAGACTAATTAAATTTCCATTCGAGGGTCTCTCACCGCGACAAACACCCCCCCACGTCCCCTCTTCCATTTTAGAGCCTATCGAATCTCTTTAATATTTCATTTTAATTTCATTGGTAAGAAGAATTAAGAATAAAAAAAGGATTTCAACTATTATATTTAAGTGGTAATTTTATTATTTAATTAAGATGAGAATTTAATTTCAAATATTAAGAGTATTTTCTTTTTCGAAATGGACTGGTGGAGAACTGATGGAATGGCAGCCCAAGTATAATGAAAAATAATTTTTTATTTTTTATTTAATGACCTCGGAAATGAATCCATTTGACCAGTTCCTTTTTTTTTAAAAAAGTTACAGTCATTTACATTATATATATATATACATATGAACAATTAAAATTATATATCAACATTTCAACATTTAATTTTTTTTTTTTTTATTAGAGTGACCAGAGCTTCTCTTTAAATTACATAAAAAAAAATTATAAAACCACTTTACAATAAAACTCAAAAAACAAAAAAGGAAATACAAAATACAATTACAAAATACAAAATTAATAGATTATACATAATTCTTACATTCATATATAAAATATATGTGTTAAAAAAAAATTAAAGTAACAAAATAAATAATATTAATAACAAATTACTCTTTTGATCTTGATATTAGCACGGATGAAAAATTGATGCACTGCTTTAACTTAATTCTTGGTGGGATTTTTCAAAACTTGTTCGATGCGTTGAGGGGGATCTCTAAAGTGTGGTTGTATTAATTTTTTTAGGAGGGGACATTGGAAAAGTAGATGATATGGATTTGAAAATTTTAAAATTTATATAAATAGTTTGGATGCAATTAATAGTTTTATATGTGCCTCTTGTATTTCGGACTCATGACAGTCAGGATTGAAATAATCATTTATGAAATTAATTGCATCGATGTAGGGAATGGTATTTTTTGGAGATCTATTATAAAATAAGTCAATAGGTTTAAAATTTTTAGTGCACTCCATAAAAAATGTGATTGAAATCACCCATTTGGATGCCATCACAACACAAAAAGGAGTGTCTCTTAAATGAAAGTGAAAAGTTTATCTGGGGGTAGCCCTGTGACCAGTGGCGGATTAAGACAATATAAGGTCCTAGGCGCAAAAAAATTAGAGCCCGGATAACAAAAATGTCTTTGGAAATTAATTAATAAGTATTATAAATATAAAACGTGATTTTAATTACTTATATATGTAATTTATTAATCTTTTTATAATTTGGACACTTTTCTATTACTAATATAAGCTAAAATATTATAATATTGTTTATAGAAATTTTTATATATGAAGATTTAAAACATGATTATTTTAAACTCTATCTAAAGAAAGTCTTTGCTAGGCTTAATAGACTAGGAAAGCGATGATATCACGTTAAAAACTAACTTGGAGCTCTATTTAAAATATTTTGAAGTTTTTTTTTAATTTATTAAAAAAATACAAAAGAAATTTTAACAGATTTTTTAATGGAAAGTGATCAACAAAGTATTAATCTAAAAGACTTCTCAATATTTAGATATTAAATTTTTCCTTTATTATAAGGTCTTTTTTTATATAAATATTTAAATTAATACTTTTTTGTCAATTATCGTTGAAAAATAATATCTAATAATATTTGGAAAAAAATTACTATTGAATTATGTTATTTGTCTTTTTACATAAAATTGATAGCTGTACTTAATATGAGAGGAAATATAATGTTACAGGAAACATTAAAATAATGATTGAATTACATAAGTCAATTGATAAATCTATATATATAAAATTAAGGTTTTGTCTGTACATTGCTCCAAATCACGCCAAATTTTGGTTGCACACGTTTCAAGCAAAGTTATGAACGAAAACACCCTCAACAAAATTCCTGTCTGTCTGTCTGTCTGTTTCAGTGGTTTCCGCGAAAAGTTGCTCACGATTCACGTAAAAACGGCTGAAGGGATTATTATGAAATTTCATATTTACATCAGATGTCTTCTAACTTACGTTTTTAGCTATATAACGTTTTGATATTTTGACCCCAGAAGGGGGTTTGGGGGGGCGCACGAATGAAAATTATCAAATAACTCCTAAACTATTAACCCTACGGCAAATTTTATGATAAACAAAGTTGTAGGGGATGTGATTTCTGACAACTTTTGTTTAAAAAAATTTCCCCAAAAAACCACCCAAAAAGGGGGGGGAGGGTGAAAAAATGTAAATTCTTGCCCTTGGAGCAAACTCAACCAAATTTTGTATACATAATCGGTGGGTCACTAGAAGGCTAGAAATGCAAAAACTGGGTGCGGAGGGTGGGTGCGGGGGTGGAATGGAGTGGGGATGGGTTAGGGTATGGGGTGCCCGGGGTGGAATGGGGGTGGGGTGAGGGAGTGAGGCGAAGTAGGGTGGGGGTGAAGGGGGTGGTGTGGGGTGGAGTCCAGAGGCGTAGCGGGGGTGGGGTCCAGGGGGCTAGGCGGGGGTGTGGTGCGCAAGGTTGGAGGGCACGGGGTGGGGTCCGGGGTGGATGGGATGCGGGGTCCGAGGTGGGTGGGGTGCGGGTGGTGGTGTGGGGGCGGGGGTTGGGCACGGGTGCATGGCGCAGAGTGTGGGGTGATAGCGGGGTTTCGGGGGAGGGTGGTGGGTGGGGGTGGGGTCGTGGGCTGGGGTCAGGGGCGTCCCCCTGCTAGCAAGAGGGGCGCCGAAGGCGGGCCTTGCAGCTAGTTTTTATAAAAATGAAATGAAATTTTATATCATGATCAAAATTAATATGATAATCAATTTTGGGGGGCCCCCATATTCGACGGGGCCCTAGGCGCGCGCCTAGTGCGCCTTGCTTATGATCCACCACTGCATGTGACCCATTCTCAACCTTACAAGAACGACTAACCTTCTATCATGAAACCATGATTTACATCCAATTCTGGCCATAACAGAGTAGTAACAAATAGAAACCTCTCGATTCTGAAGAGGAATACCAAAATTTTTGCCACAATTCAATAGATTTTTTTAATACTATTAATTGCATCTACATAGGTGAGGCCCATGTTCAATGAAGCCATAGGGTTGATAGCATGTTTAGCTAATGAGTCAACAATTCGTTGGGCTGAATACCCACATGAGAGGGACACCATAGGAATTCAACAATATTATTTATTTTACACATACAATCACAAATTTTATAAATTAGATAGTTCTCTGACTTAGTTTTATAAAAGTTTTTAATTGATTTTAAAAGACTTTGAGAATCTAATACAATTAAAATTTGTTTAGGTTGATCTTATGAACCTATATAAACCAAGGCCCTTAGGATAGCGACGCTTCTGCACTAAATATAGAACAATCCTTAGATATTTAAAAAATTTCATAATAATTAATGGTTAAATGAAAAATAAGCTGACGTGTTCTGATGTGGCCATCCGCTTGACTTTACCATACAACCTGGCCTCTCACTTACATTAATATTTAATAAAATTATTTATCATCATGTAGGGAAGGGGGTTAGTTTTTGCATTTTTAGACTCCTAGGGGGCACACTGATTATGTATACAAAATTTGGTTAAGTTTGATAAATGGCCAAGTTTTTCAATTTTTGACCCCCCCATTTTGGGTGGTTAGTTTTTGCATTTTTAGACCCAAGATTTTCATTTTTTAACCCCCCCTCCACCCCCTTAATTTTGGGTCGATATGCACCAAAATCTAATCAGCTCTTAATCTCAACGAACCAAAAACTACGTGTGAAATTTGGTTTCGATATTCATACTAGTTTTTGAGCTAGCTCGTCCACACAAATTTGGTAACGCACAGACTAAATAAAATACATTTTGACAAAAACAATTATTACCTCGAAAAATATAATTTTTTCGATGTTCACTTATTAGAGATTTTTTGTAGAGCGACATGCCGAAATGGTTTCGCTCAATTTTTTTAATCGAAATAGTTTCAGCCGTTTTTGAGATATTTCGAAAAAAATAAGGAAAAAAACACTTTTTTCATGCAGGATTACAATACTTGACCATACCCTGTATGGTAAAGTAAATAATATACTGCAAAAAAATTTATTGTAACTTCACTTTCATCCTCTTAAAAACCAACAATTGGGAAGATCTTCTTCAGGATTCAAAAGAGTCAACGAAAGAAACTTACAGGAAACTTCCTTCTCTTTTTCAACATCGTTCGAATATTGTTATTTTTTGACAGAATTTTCAATACAATTTTTTTCCAGTTAATATTCTACTACCTGGAAGACCAAGCTTATTATTTATTCGAACAACCAATTATTTTGTTTTGATTCAACTTCATGATTGATTTTTTCAACCACTTGTTAATAATTGGTTTAATTATAAAACCAATCAAAATATGTTATATTTTCACAAAATTAAGACCAGCTTATATAAAATATACTTTTAAATAAATTCTTGATTATTTTTTGTTCTCTTAAATGAATAGGATTCTTTATAAAAACAATTATAAAACGATTATTAACAATTTTAACGTTTAGGGATAAAACAGTATGTTAAAATCCAGCTCTCAATACGTCTTCAAGACATTTGAGAAAACGAACTGACCGAACCAATTGTTTGTGTGGATACAAAATAAAAAAATACTTTTTCCAAGAGCCCAAATTTCGCACCACGCCTATTTTACCTGTGAATAATCACTTTGATTACCAAAAAAAAACAATCATATTAAAGTTACTCGAAGTGAGACCCTGACAGATCGATTTGTCGACCCAAAACTCACTACTAAGATTGAAAATTCTGGTGAGAATTAACAATATTCGAACAATGTTGAAGGAGAGAAAAGTAAGAAGTGTCTTGTATGTTTCTCCTTGTGATCCCTTTAAACGTTTAAACCCTAAAGAATAAGGGAAAAATAATTCGAAAATTCGGTTTTTTTTTTTTTGAGAGAGTTACGTTAGTATAGATGATTTTATTCCAAAATTTTATTTTTCATTATTCTTGGGCTGCCTTACTATCAGCTCTCAATTTAGTTTAACATTTCAATCTTGCTATTATCAAAGTTAATCGGTCACTTAATGAAGTATGTTGACGATTTTCCGGTCTACTAGTCAAATTAATCTTTCGTGCTAAGATATCAAAGGGTTCCATACAAAATTATGGACCAATTAGTGTCGGTACAATATCTATCTACCTATTTGTCAGGGGATTGTAATTTGTATAAGATGCATACTTGAAAATTTACAAGTTATATTTCCCAGCAAATCATAAAAGTATATTAAAATTTGGTTCGGCTGATTATTTTGAGGAAAGATTAAGGTTTTCGTATCGTCGAAATTAAATAAATGTTTGCATCATAGGGTGTGGGTTTTTAAATTTCATTTCTCTAAGTAAAATTAGACTGAATTTTAAAAAATTTAATTTACTATAAAATGACAGTCTTAAAGTACTTCGAAGTGTCCATTTTTAGCCGTTTTTTTAGCCCAAGATTGAATAGTAAATAATAGTAATAGTAATACAGTAAAGTCCCGAAAACTCGGCCTAATGTGGACCGAATGAATGGTGGCCGAGTTTGTGAAAATGACGGATTATCGGGAATGGGGTTAAAAAAGAATAAGTCCGAGTGTTTCCTCAAAAAATACAGTACTGTACTTCTATGTATTGTTTGCTTGAGAATACAACAGAGAATAATCTTCCCAAACAACCTTAAACAAAGGAAAAGCACGTACTTTATCAAGGAATATAGCCTTTACTACATGAAAATGGGGGCTTTCGCCCTACCAGGGTGTGGCCGAGTTATCCGGATTGCCGGGTTATCGAGTACCGAATTTTCGGGACTCTATTCTAGTAGTAAGTTTGAGATACTTCTTTTTCGTTTTTCTTACCTGGTGTCATCATTGGCTACCATTTTGAAGACAATCGACTAAAATCGATTTATTTTCAAACGGCCGGAAGGGAATTTTTCACAGTTTATTTTTCTTCATTTTAAAGGATATTTTTCTCTCTCAATCCCTTAGCAGACAGGCACCCTGAAACTTACTCTTGGGTAAGCTTTCTAATACAATCTAAGCTTCTTTAGGCTTTCCCAACCTATAAAGCGGAATTATCGTAATACTTTAAGAACATTTAATTTAATTTTCAGACAAAAAAAACTAAAAAAATTATTTTATCTAAGTTTAAGTACTACATGAGTTCCGTTTAAAAAGTAAAATGGAAGCCTATTAATGTCGACACAGTGTCTGTAGGTCTGTCGGTTAGATCTTTGTAGCTCGTAAACTAAATAGGATAAAAACTTGAAATATAAAAGTTAAATAAATGCATTTTTTCTAGAAATCAAAAATAGTATTAAAATATTAATCGACTGATTATTTTAGGGAGGGTCGAAATTTATGTGCCATCAAAAATAAACAATATTTTTTATCATAGTGTGGGAAGTATTTTTGTAAGGATCTCTTTAAGTGAATTTTTATTATTTTTCATTTATTTTATTTCAACGGCTAATGCCTAATATATAGTGATATAGTACAATATTTATCAAACATAATATATTATAACAATATTAATAACGAGCTTTTCGTGCGTGCCTTCGGCACGCCCTCAACTCGGCCTCCGGCTGTCCTGGCGGCGGCGTCTCGGTCAAAAATTTTTATTCCTCTTAAAAAACCACACTCCAAATGTATACCTGTAAACTCCCGAAAATACATAGTCTCTTAAAAGTTTCGCCTCATTTTCGTCCTGACACAGCTACAGAAATGAGGCTAGATATGAATCTGGAAGTATTTTTTTTCTATAATCTACAGCACTGTGATATTTTGTGTGTGGAAATAGATTTATTTAAATAAGTGGGATCGTGTGAGGAGGAGAATTATATTATATCATTTTTTTAAAATTTGGGATCGATAATCGATATAAGGCTCCAAATATTTAAAAGAGATCAGGTGTTGTTTGTATGACAGACTGCTCCAGTATTGCCATGAGAAACTCGGGCATTCTTTTATTAAGTTGTTTTATTTTGTAAAAATCAAAAAATAAGAATAACAAAATTTAGATTTTTAAAAAATTATAAAAAAGTGGCAAATTATTAAAAAATAAACAAATAATATATAAAATATAAATCAAATAAGATGTGATTAATTTCTTCTTCTGTGCGCAAAGAAAAGCGAATTGAATATTTAATTTTTGAGTGGTGAAGGGGAGGGGGAATAATTATCAATATATTTAATGTTTCTTAATTTAAAATCAATTGGAGTATTTCATTTCAAAATTCGAGTTAAAATTACAATTATATTTCAAATTTGCTTCGACTTATCTCGACTCAAAACACAAATACTAGTATACCGACGGCATCAGCGCCCCTGTCGGCAGCATTAGGTCAGCGTTGCTGCAAATTAATCTGGACTATTCTTATTATATATAAAAAGCAAAATAATACATTAAAATTATCGGTATAAAATAAAACAATATTATAAAAATGACGAATTTAGTTTTAATATTTTTTAGTGTCCGACCGAAGCTTTGGCTTCAGTTTCGGCTTCGACCACCTTCGGCCAAAAAAACCACTTTAAGTGAAATTCGACTTCGGTCAAAAATGGACCGAAGCCAAAGGTTTCTAAAATTTTCAAAACTGTAAATTTAATTGACCAAAGTTTATTTGTTAGTCTAATTTCGCACTAGTCGAGAAAAACTAAGACTGATTGATCTGATTGTGATTGTTAAATTACTTTTAATTAAGTAAATAAATGTAATAATTCACATTATTTCAAAATGTTATTATTTTTTTATAAGTTCCAAGGTAATTTTAATCATCTTTAGATGTTGTTTATATACCTACAGTCAACATAAACCTTTAATTTAAAAGTTTTTAAAATCATTATATTATTCACTTTGAACTGAATTTCTTAAGGTTTTTAAGGTTTTTAAGCCTTCGGCTTCGGCCAGAAATCGACCTTCGGTCGGATACTAATATTTTTAAATTTATTTCAATTTAAAATATCAGTGGGAGAAAGCTTCAAAGTGGTTGTTTTTAGCTAATTTTTGTAGCTATCGGCGTTTAAAATTATGAAAACATTCAATAAATTCACTAATTTCTTCCTTATGAACGCCAAATAAAAATAAATTTGATATCAATCTCACGTATATTGGGAGTAATAAAATATACGGAACCCTTGGTATGCGGTCCGACACGTATTTGGTCGGCTATTAGCTATATTAAGTTTGCAGAGAGTAACAGGCTTGTTGATACATAAGAAGAAATCAGTGAGGTTGTCCTCTGCTTGATGCAAATAAACATAACGTGTGCATAACTTTGTATGTACCATATAACTTATTTGTTAAAGACTATAGTTTCGAAGGTTTGACATTCATCAGTCTTTTTAATTATAAATATTTTATCTACTATTTCCCTAGACTCAAATACTCCAATTGATGTAGCCAATTCGTTTTGTTATAATAATAAGCTGGTCACTTCACACACACGAATTTTAGAACTTTTCTTTTACCATTTTTACATATATAAATCGTTCTTTTTTTATTTCTTTTGAGTAATTTCTGTCAAAGAAGAATTTCTGTTCGAGTTTTGCAAACTGAATGGAAATTTTTTCTTTTCAAATGATAGATATATATTTCATTCTTTGACGAATAATTTTACGCTCAGTCAACTTTTCACAATATATATATTTCTCACATTGAATTTTGAGTACGAGACGGATCTTACATCTTTGGAAGCAATTCAAATTAGAGGAAAAGATTAAACCTTTTTGGATACCTAGCTAGGATCTTTCCAAATTTTGATGATTTGGCAATTATTTGTCAGCGGGTAGGAGAGATAGAAATCTGAAACTTGACACAAAAGTGAAAGAAATTTTATTTTTCTGATTTTCAATCGAAAATTCTGAAGCTAGAATGCCCAGGGTGGCTTACCGAATAATGAATTATTAATTAAAAAATCATTATCTTAAAAACGTTTTCACCCTTTCACATAGCACCAAAGCATATATTCAAATCTATAAATTATATAATAATCCTCAAAATTATAATCAATTCAAAAAATAAAACCTAAATATGAACTTGGTACAATTAACCTTCCTTTCTTGCCATGAAAATCGGAATCAATATAGGTACAAAGAAAGACAAAAACTCATATTTTTTTCATATTTCAGACATTTCTAAACAACAACAAAAATAAATAAATAAATAAAATAAAATAGATAAAAAATAAAAATTTATACTCCCTTTAATACTTCGGTCTGCCATACTTATTGAGTAATTTTTAAGTAAGTATTTTAACAATACATTTGTCAATTTTAATTGAGAATTTAAGAAAGAAAATGAAAAAATTAACAATCCTACAACTATTTTTTTTTAAGGAGAGTAATCAAGCTCTGAGTGTTAAAAATTGATGGATTAAATTTGTTTCGATATATATATATATATATATATATATATATATATATATATATATTTTTGATATAGTCATAAGAAAATCAAGTAAAATAATATTAAAATCGTTCTTGAGTTATTTATTTGTGTCTCGGAATCTAGAGACAGAAAAAGATAATATTTGGAAATTATTTTTCTCCACATTTGAGATGTTTTTACTTTCACATTTATATTCATAGAATATAATGTGGAAGTATTGCGATAGCCAGTCTGAGTCCTGACACTTGTCTGTCTTGACACTTGATAAATACACTAATTTTTAAAAAAATAGTTAAAGCAGTTTTTGAGAAAATAAAAAAAACGAAAAATCTTTCTGTCCACTTCCGGTCTTCCCATTTCAACCAAAAGCTTGATGTACTCCTAGCCTATATCAAGCTTAAGTTTCGAATTTCGTATCTGTGAGACTTATGGTTGCCAAACGCAGGGGGGGGGTAAATTCTTACCTACGGAAACATCATCTTCCTGTTTTTCTATTTTAGCCAAAGTCTTGTGGTACTTCTTTCTTATAGCCTCTAGATAACTTAAGTTTCAAATTTCAAGGCTCTGCGACTTTCCGAAGACGAGATATGAACGATTAAATTATTTATTTTACGATACTCCTAATTTACAACCCCTTCCTTTAATTCAATCGGATTAAAAATTTGACACAACTATTAACTCATGACACTTGAAAAATACACTAATTTTTTAAAAAAATCGTTAGAGCCGTTTTTGAGAAAATAAAAAAAATGAAATAAAGGAAGGAGTTAGTAGTGTCGATTACTTCAAATAAATGAAAAAGTGAAAGTCGTGTAGTGAACACACCAGTTGATTTTAACAGAAATAGAGTAAAAATTACTGTACGAATTGTCTCTTGTTGCTTTGCTAAATTTTAAAACTATGCAAACTATGTATATTAGAAGAAATTTGAATTTGAATGGCAGACATTTTGATAATTTCTCGAAGAAAATCCCATATTTATTCCTTAATCTAATATCAAAAAAACCATTTACTCTTTAATAGAATTTTATTATTTGTTTTCATTTTAATCTTTTATTATTTCTTAAACAAATTTGGCAAATATTCCATTTCATAATAAAGTTATTTGAAAATATTTTAATAATATTGTAGACGCGCTCATAAAACTATATACTTATCGAGTCAGATTTAATTTTGAGATTCTTTTCACAAGATTTCTATTTTTTGATTTTTTTTCATTATATATTACAAGAGGAATATTTTTATAAAAAAGTCAACCACCAGGGAATTGGGTTACAAGAATGTGTTAAGTTAAGACATAAAAGCTAAAAGAGATGAATAAAATTTGTTTCGAATGAGAAAAGAAAAATATCTATTTATTTTAATGAAATCACTGCAAGAAAAATTTAAACCAAGAAAGTGTAACACCTGTTAAGACAAGATTGACCCACGCTTTGCGAAAAGAACTTTGCTCTATTTAATCTCGAAAACAGAGTTTAGTTTTATTTTCTTATTTGAATTTTAGTTTACCACTTCTTATTTTAACCATAGCTCTTTGGTTTTAGTAAAAAAATACTTAATAAAACAAATCTAAATATCATCTCAGCTAGATTCACATTTACTAATAAATAAATACAATAATTTGTAAAATATCTACAATCTAATGGGGCGAAAAAACATTTATTTATTTTATTTGCCTTCTCCTTTCTAAAATTGTACAAATATTCAATATATTTACATATCAGTGGCGTGCAGTCCATGGATGCGGCGCATCTCTAAAATTTCAAACCTATAGAGTAATTTCATAAATATCGACTTCAAAATTTCAGGAGGATCTTTAAGTTTTCAAATTATTATCCGTTATTTCAAATATTTCTATAAAAAACACTTGTTTTGAAAAGTATATTGGGTCTCGAAATGAAATAAAATTGTTGCATAGTTAAAATGAATTATTTTTCCAAAAAGGGTGCTGATAGAAGGTTTCAAGTCCCTGCCTGTCATATCTTCCAGTTCAAGCATGTCAAAGACAAGTTTATACGAGTTTTAGTCGAATAAAAATTGTTCTCGCTGAGGAACTATTAAATTAATAATAATACAAAAAAGAAATAAATCAAGATAATTCTGGAATTTTTAAACTAATCCATTTTTAAGAACTCTTAATATATAAGATTGGAAATAAGTAAGAGTGCTATAGACACAAGTCATAGCTTGCTTATAGCAATAGAATTAGGAGAAATTTAAAATTTTATTTTAGAACAGGCTGATTCATTGTGGAAGATTGTCGATTTCCATCTCAGGGGCTGTGGAGTTGAAGTCACAAGATTTGATTTCTGACTCCTACCCTCACTCACAGAAAGCAGTATCCGTTTGGACCGAAGTTTCTAAAATATATTTTTAAAAATCTAATTGTTAAATTATAAAAAAAAAAAAACGAAAATGATGCCGTATTCGACGAAATTTGCAAAAAAAACACAAAAAATATTCAAAAAATGAAGGATACTTTTTTGGACAGCATCCCCTAGTTGAAAACTCACCAACCGCCACTGGTACATATATGTATATAAATCTCAGCTTATAAATAAACAATTTTAAAGGTGTTTAATTTAATGTAAAATTTTTTTTCTATTACTCAAGAAAAAAATATTTAGAAGATACATTTATAAATTTTAATTTATAAAAATAAAGTGAACGAAAAAGTGAAAACTTTTCAGACTCGAAACGGTCTTTTATTTCTATATTATGAGAATTCAATAAAATTAATGAAAAAAAAATTCTGTATTTTTTGAACCGAAATTTCTTAAACTACAGAGTCCAAAATCTAATCAATTCATCACATTAAAAATACAATCATTTTGTTACATGAATGAACTTTATATGACTTTCCGTTCTTGAGTTATCGTGAGTATCAGGATCCTGACACGAAGACAAAAAGACACTCGAGAGTCGAGACACAGACATACTGAAAACAAATCATGTCTGACAATTATTTTTTCCCCACATAACAACATTTAAAAATATATTTATTTTTTTGCGTAAATTCAATACTTAAGCCGCCCGTCAGGCACTCGGACTTCGTCTCGTAACAAGCCAAAACCCAAGTAAAAATAGCTACAAACTCTGATTTTTATTATAAAAGCTATCGCATTCTTTATGTTCCAAAATTGAAAATTAAATTTATAATATTGAAACTAGAAGACTATCAAAAAGTACGTTTCTAAATATAACATAAATGTTTCAATTAGATTGTTTTTCTAGAGAAAATTACATTTACTTATTCTTCTAAATATTTCATGACCATAGTTATTTAGTATATTTCTATTATTTTTTATAACTCGTCATTTCCCAACACGTTAAACTCAAATCGGATTTGATTCGATTTTCACTTTTTACGTCTCTCATTCTTTAATAATTTCCACTGATTGAATTTCATTGTGCTCCCAATCTCTTGAGCTGAAAATAACATAAAACATTATTTTCTACTTGAGCATTTATTCTTCTTCATAATTTAAATTTGTTAAAGAGAAGAAACGAGTTCAAATTGAAGAGGAAAGGAAAAGTACTCTCCGGTCTCTCTACATCCAGTGAAATTGACATCCCTCATCCCTGTTCATCCCCCTGAGGGCGCCTGAGGGCGCGTCGCCACTTCCTCAGAGATTCATCCCCTTGGTTGTTGAATGGTGCCGTTGAGGCTTTCAAAAAGGGTTGCATCTAGGGTGGCAAGAAACAAAATTGCTATCCCAAAATGTTAAAGGTCAAAGACTTTATAGTCTAACTATACAAAGTATCATTAAATTTAGTTCAAATATAAAAACAGAAGGTCGAAATCGAGAATTCTCCTCTGAAAATATTTAAATAAATAAATATATAAAAAGATATTCCAATATTGTATACGGAACGGACTTGACGAATCAATAACAAATAATGTGTTTTTGTAGACCTTAGGCGGCCTGAGTAAGATTTCGATTTTGCCTTCTTTGAAGAATTTCAAATGAAATCAAAATGGTTACTAATAAAATCTTAATAAAGGCTTTTAAATCTTTTTTTAAATAAAGTTGTCTTAAAACGAATTATTTAAAAATAAATTATTTATTTAATATTGATAATATGCAAATAGCGTTGCTCTGCCTCTGAGTGCTGCCAAGATTGCTGTTTGAATTTATCTAATATAAATTTATAATTTTTCTCATTAATATATCAAAGAATAATTGATATATCAACGAGAATTATTTTGACCGCGCTTATTTGAAAAAGATATTTATCGCAGAGACTAACGCTATTGGAGTCTGCGAGTCTTAAGTCTGAGATCGAATATATAACATCTGAGATTTCAAATTCATTTGATGATCCATCCGAATGTCATGCGGGCTATACGCGAAATGACGTTGGATTGTAGCTAAATGGATTACATCTTTTTCCTCTTGGTCCAGACTCTAAGACTCCGCAAACTCCAATAGCGTTATCAGCAGTAGTCTCGCGATAAATATCTTTTTCAAATAAGCGCGGTCAAAATAATTCTCGTAATAATATCAATTATTCTTTGATATATTAATGAGAAAAATTATTAATTTATTTAACATCATTATTTCAAGTTAGAAATATATAAGTTCAGATATATTTCACTCAATATTTGACCAAAAATTCCCTACATTTGATTCGCGATTGAATCAAATGTAGAAAACATTCGATTATCTAATATTATCGTATTATTAATTATTTTATTTATTTATTATATTATTTTATCGTATATTTAAATATATTAAATTTTAATATGTTAAAAGATATTACAATATTGTAATCTGAACGGACTTGATGAATCAATAACAAATTATGTGTTTCTGATGTCGACACGCTTGCTCACAAGTTCTCAATATAACAGACCAAAAAGAATTATAAATGAGAAAGAAATCGATCTTATTTTATCGATTTCATCTATCCTGGTGGTTCACATTATGTCTTTTATATAAGAAAATAGCATTTTTGATTAAGAATTTTGTAGTTTAAAAGAAATTGTATGAAAAGATTCAATTTCTTCTCCGGGAGCGAATCAACTAGAAATGGCAAAAAGTTTTATTTTTTTTCTCATTAGATATTTATTCAAATCTATTAAAATTTCATATCTGTTTGTTATTGTCATTTATCTTTTATATCAAATAATTATTATTAGGAAATTTGCATTTTAAAGGGTAGTTTATTTGAAGTCCAATTTGAAAAAACGCTAATAACTCAGTTGAAATAATTTTTAAAAATATGAAATTAATTAGATATTATAAAACAATTAATTATTAATAATTTAATTTAATTTTGAACGAAATCGATTCAGTACTTTTTGAGAAAATGGTCAAAAACCATCTGAACCCTCAAAAAACGATGTTTTTTTAAAGCACGAGATGCCTTTGAAAAAAGTTAAAAAAGTCATATGAAACGAAAAATTGACTTGTGACATGGAGGTGAATTTTAAAATGTTTCTAAAACGGCCTTTCATAGACGGTTTTCGGGGTTTTTGACAATTTTCTCAAAAAGTACTGAATCGATTTCGTTCAAAATTGAATTAAATTATTAATAATTAATTGTTTTATAATATCTAATTAATTTCATATTTTTAAAAATTATTTCAATTGAGTTATTAGCGTTTTTTCAAATTGGACTTCAAATAAACTACCCTTTAAAATGCAAATTTCTTAATAATAATTATTTTATATA